>PYAF01002381.1:341524-374992 GCA_007407185.1 Glycine tomentella
ATTTTTATAATAATTATTTTAAAAATTATAACAACATATAACTACTATACTCTTCATTAATCACTTTATCCATGATGTATTAACAATATATTACCTAATTATGTTTTACTAATTAGAAGACAAGTGGTTTGGGTAGATAAAATAATCTATCGAATAAAGAAATATGAAAACAAGATCACATTCCTAATCAATAACAGCTCATATATATTAATTCCTAGTTGTAACATATATAATATAATTGATAGTAAATTTAGAAATACTGATTTTTATGTGAAATCTACTTAATTGACAAGATCATTTATTTAAACATCTTCTAGTTATTGTAATAGTTGGCACAATAAACTGAAATGGTCTTTCACATAACCTATCTTAATTTGTCTTATGCATAAATTGACGGAGTCTAAGGTACACAACCGAAACTCCTGTGTAAGTTACGAAGCAGTACCATGACCGTTGGATCGAAATAATGAGATTTGTGGCAAAACTCCTAACCGGTTGTGTACAGTGTTTTATCTATTAATGATTTTGACTTTCTAAGCAATTTTCTCTCTCATGATACGCGTGACTCTCTTTTCCCAAGCAATTTTCTCTCATGATTTTTACTGATAAGCGTGACTCTCTTTTCCCAAACAATTTTCTCTCTCATGCATAGATTGAGCTTTAGGATGAAATTGGGAAGCTATAAATTGACTATAGTTAAACAAGACCTAATGAAATAGAATATAAATTGACGAACATTATGTCTTAGGACGGAATGGAGAAAAGTTATAAGTTTGGTGAAGGGTTAAACCTCTGGGCGATGTTTGCCCACCACACTTAATCTATCCAAAACCTCAATCTATGCTCCCTCAGTTTACCCGTTAGTAATTGAAATTAAATTTCATCCTAAAAATTAAATATTGAATAAAATAAATTCTATTGTAAGGCATTGATGATATAGTTGTTTTTGTCTTATTTACTTTAGAGTTGTCTATAAACTTGGGAATATGCAGTAATTTCCTTTTATTTTATGTTTTTGTTTCCATATTCATTTAATAAGAAATTTAATTTCAATTATTATCCATTTTTCTACATAAAATGATAATTAATTTATTTTTTTTCTAGTGGATTACAAATTTTACTTTTTTCTTAATCAATATCAAAATATTATAAACCTAACATCATAAAAAATAAACTCTTCAAATTAATCAATTATTTAAATTTGTTTCTTTAAAAAATAAACAATTTAAATAAATAGTTTAAATTAAACCAACTTTATTTTATATTCAAAACTATCTAACCTAATACACTTATACATTAAACCTATTAAAATTTCAGGAATCAATTTCATCATGATTCAACAATTACCATACCATACATTTTATTTTATTCAATAATTAATTTTTATAAACACAAGTTAAACATAGAAAATACTAAACTTGAAAAAAAAGCTATTTATTTTAAATATCATATATTATCAAATATCAATTATCTTTACATTAACACACTAACACATTATTATAATATGAAAATATTATAGTCCATTATAAATATAACTAAAATGTCATCATATTACAAAATATACTAATTAGTCATGACTGATTTCTCAATAATTTTTTTTTATTAACTGTACTTATATATATTTTTGTCTTATATTTTTTAATTATGTTGTGTGTTAGATAATGCTCATTTATAGATTAACAAATATTTAAAAATATATTCATTTTTTCAAAATAAATACACTAACAAAAATAAAAAAATCCAACTTCAACATGCTATAATAATAGTCTTTTAATAGTATTAATAATATTATGTTATAAATAATAATTAATTACACAAATATTCAGCATTTTTACTCTGTTTTTTTTTTTTTACATCACCTTTAAGTAATTACCCAATCTTTTTTTATTGTGCTTTCTCTGTCTTTTTCTTCCCCTTCGTTTCACCGCTGCACACTTACACGACCTCTCTCAAACCATTGTCAATGAAATGCACATGTCATTTTTTAATCAAAAAATTCAACTGTCAATCTAATAACAAAACCAAAATGCAAATGGAAGAAAGCTTATGGTATCTTTCAAAAAACTTTTGCCATTGTGATGGTTGTATTTAATCTCTACATTTTTTTACACATTTCAGCAAAACGGGATGCTTTGGTGTTTCCACATCTTACAAACGAACGGTGGTTGTGGCTGGTTGACGGTGTCAATGTCGTCACCGTCGTTCTCGTTCCATATGTCTTCTGGCGTTGCCTTCAAACAAAAATTTGTTGCACTCATATCCTCATACAAGCCTTCAGTCCTTTCTTCTTGCCGCCGCATCATTATGGTGGTTTCACCGCCCTTCTGCTATTGACCATGACGAAGAGGTTGCTGTCGATGCGGAGGAAGCGGCGGTGTTTTCCGATGAGCGGGATGACAATCTGAGCCATGCCGGCGAGGAGAATGGAGAGAAGAAGAAACTTGGGAAAGTAGAAGAAATATCAGTAAAAATCATGAGAGAAAATTGTTTGGGAAAAGAGAGTCACGCTTATCAATAAAAATTATGAGAGAGAAAATTGCTTAAGAAAAGAGAGTCACGCATATCAAGAGAGAGAGAGAAAAAAGTCAAAATCATTAATTAATAGGTAAAATACTATACACAACCGGTTACGAATTTTGGCACAAATCTCATTATTTCGATCCAACGATCACGATATCGCTTCGTAACTTATGAAGGAGTTTGGGTTGCGTACCTTAGACTCCGTCCTTAAAACCATGATTATGCTGTTTCTGATAATGACCAATTCGCTTTTTTAACTATATAAACTGTGAGATATATATTTTAATAATTCAATTTTTAAAAATATCTTTCGAAAATCATTAAAATGATTTAACTGTAGTATAACAGTTTTGGATGTAACTTCTTCTGTAGAATCTGTCTGCAGCATGTCTTTTGTCTAAGATTCTTGATTTTTAGAACTCATTTTTACGTTCTAATTTTTTTTATTTTAGTAAATTCGAGCAAAATTATTACTTGTTTTCTTCATTTTTAAAATTTTAACTCAAGATAAAAGAATTGAATTATTTCTTTTATCACTAAAAAGAACTGCAATTATACTAATCATTAGCTAAATAAAAGTCAGGATGGAAATTAATCATTCTCGCTCTTATTTACCTAGAATTACAAGGCGATGCTGTTATTTCCAGATGTAAGAGCATATATATATATATATATATATATATATATATATATATATATATATAACGGGGGTTATTTATCTTTTCTTCTGGAAAAAGAAATCGTGACGTGGAAAATCAGTTGCTTTGATAGTAACAGCTAATAAAAACAGCGAGTTCTACTATTTTTTATCCATTTTTTTTACTGAGCAGTTGCAGAATCTGAGATGGCATCAGAGATGACCTAAGAAAACCTGTTAATATTTAGAATAATAAAAAATGATCAACGTTGATTAGTTTCATTGGTTATAACCACCTTTAAAAAAAAAAAGGAAAAAAAATAACTAAAACATTGATAATGTGGTTTTAAATTCTTGATTTTTGGATAATCAAGTAAAAAATTATTTGATATTGGGAAGCTTTATCAACTTTAGAGTGAAAAAAAAGTGAATTAAAATAAAAAATTAAAGTGAAGTAAAATATAAAAATATAAATTCTAAATTATTGTATATTTCATTTCTATCATTTTTTTACTTTCTTTCTTGACAAACAAATACACCCTTAATGAATGAAATTTGAGAGGGAGAATACTATAAAAGTGTTGAAGAGACAGACAGCGTGTGGTAATTGGTAAACCCAAAATATTAGCATAGACAGAGTGTAGCATCCTAAATTAAGAAAACAAAGAGAGAGAAAATTGTCAGAGGAGTCTTCACGTCTTTGAGAAATGGGTGCTTCGCTATCGGTCTCGGAAAAATCCATCCATGAATTCATGGTCAAGGTATATACTCGAATCTCAACAACAGAAAACCTCAATTTTTTTATTATTTCATTTTTTGAAGAATGATTATAGAAATCTCTTATTATATGGGTCATGGTTGGCACAGGATGCTAAGGGCAGAGACGTGAACCTCAGCACCTACAAAGGGAAGGTTCTTCTTGTAGTAAACGTTGCTTCAAAATGGTATTTTTACACACCCTTTTTTTCTAACCCAACTTTTTCCATGAGTTTGCTGTAAAAATCCAATCTTTCTTTTTTTATCCTTTTATTGCTTTTGGGTTAGCTGCTTAACTTTTTGGGTGTAAATTGCAGTGGATTTACGAATACCAATTACACCCAGTTAACTGAACTTTACAGCAAATACAAAGACAGAGGTATGGTTTTTTTAGGTTTACAGAGCAGTTGGTGCACTTGCATGTTATTGGATTCTAAATTTGTGCCTTTTCGGTGACCAAATACTTTTGAACTTAGTTAAACTGAAGGGTTATAAGAAATTCTTAAATTGTCTCTCTTGTGAATGTTTTGTTGGTTGATCTCAGGTCTTGAGATACTGGCATTTCCATGCAACCAGTTTCTGAAGCAAGAGCCTGGGAGTAGCCAGGACGCAGAGGAATTTGCCTGCACAAGATACAAGGCTGCGTATCCCGTTTTTGGAAAGGTATGGTATTGGTTGTTTATACTTTGTGTGTGTATCTGGATCCTCTACTGATTTTAGGATACAAAGATAACACTAAACTGATTTATTGGTGTGGTTTTTCTAATTATATTGTCATTAAATGCTGATTGATTCAGTAGTTTTATGTTAGCATTAATAATGATTAATGATTTTAACAATGGGAAGAACTAAGAAGGAACATGACATACTGCATGAGTCTAAGTCATTCTGTTAGTTTTTGTTTAACTCGTTGCGTCTACAGAATACCATGTAGGATCCTTTAAAAGTTAAAATTATGTTCAAGTTTTGTGTTTCTCTAATAGTTATTATTATTATTATTATTATTATTATTATTATTATTATTATTATTATTATTTATTATGCCTAGTGAGCATGACCAAGACATTGGCTAATGGATTAAAAAAGTGTATGATAGAGAGGTGGCTAATATTACAAAAGTGTGATATTTTTTATCATACCATTTTTAATGCCGTTAACTTAGTAACAAAACATTGAGATACATAATGTGATGCCAAGAGTGGTGCTGATTGAAGTGATGACAGTACTCTGAAGCTATAGATATCACACTTCTCACTTGCAATTTGCAACCATAGTGTAAGAAAGCTCTGTATTGATCAAATTGGAATGAGCAGGGTAAAGGATTAAAAAGAAAATAACTAAAAGTTATCTGGATTAAACAAAATCTACAATTTGTATCAACTCAATATTACAGTTAGACATGCTCTGCATCAAATCATATGAACACTAGGATGTAGAGAAAAGGGAAAGGAACTAAAAATGTAAAATAAAAAAATTGGAATAATTTTACTTGGAGTGATATATCCAATGGTTCCGGCAGCTTTAGTTTGATTGGATGAAATGTGAATCATGTTTGTGGAGTCAGGCTGTGTCATAGTCAGAAACATTGGGCTTCTAATATGAATAAAGTTACTGGTGGTGGCTATGCCATTATTCACTGTTGGAGGGGTGCATTCATGGTCAAGATGTGACAGAGCATGATCTTACCAAGAGGAACAAGGTTGGGATGAAATGAGAAGCTTTACCTGCTGCAGATGCATTGCAGAGATGTGATAGAACATAATTTGATAAAAACAATAAAAAGTATCCTGATTCTGTCCTGTATCCCCCAAATTGAGAGGGAATACAAATTGAAGGTCTGGATGCAATGGATTGGAATCCATTTCATTTTGTTCTATTCCATTCTAATTTAAGCAACCCAAACTATTAGATACAGATAAACTGAGAAGTAGAGAGATGAATTTAGATAAGAACTGAGGAATTAATGATATTTTCATTAAGTCTCTGTTTTGTACGCCCTGGGGTTTGTATACAATGATTTCCAGCTGTTAATCAGTTACAACAGTAACAGAAGCCCAATTAATTGAATGTCAACTGGTTTTCCTTAATTACTAATTGAATAACTACTTGACAGCTGGGGCTACTGAACATAGACTATGCTAACGCAATCCTATACTCAAATATCTCCCCCTCAAACTCATGTGGGGTTGTCAAAGAGTGAACTTGTCAACTACCTTAAGTTTGTCCCTTAGGATAGAAAAGCAAAGAGGAGATAGTGCCTTGGTTAGAATATCAGTGTTCTGTTTTGTAACAGGAATATGAGTGACTGAGGACCTTCTCACGAAAAAAAAATGTTAAGCTCCATCTGTTTAGTTCTCAAATGTAGCACTAGGTTATGAGAGAGAACACAGTGCTAAGGTTGTCAGAGGATCACAGGAACATGCATTGGAATCCAATGTTCAGACAAAAGGGATTGCAACCAGATGAACTCAGCAGCAGAGTTGGTAAGCTTGTCATATTCAGCATTTCAGCTTCAGTGCTGGAGTGAGCCACTAAGTTTTCTTCTTTGATCACCAGCAAATCAGATTACATGCAGCATCCAGAGGTGAATTTTCTATCATTTGGATCAGAAGTCCAGTCAGCATCACTTTATGCAACAAGATGGGCAAATTAGCTGAGATCAGCCTTTTGCAGCCACAAGCCATGAGTCAGGCTTCCTTTGAGATATCTTAAAATGTCCTTGACATCCTTCCAGACTTCCAGGGTTCCTCCAAAGGCCGAGACATAAACTGACAGGTCTTGTTTACAGCATAGCTGGTTTCAGGCCTTGTAATAGTAACATTGTACTGGGCACCGAAGATAGATCTGTAAAGAGTAGAATTAATCATATAGTCAACACTCAACAGTGTTTGGATAATTTTAGGTTGGTGACCGTGGGAGTGGAAATCCCTTTAGCAGTGGTCACCTGAGCCCAGTCAAGGAGATCTTTAATGTCCTTAGTTTGAGAGGTGAAACCATCAGGGAGAGGCTGGACTTGAATCCCGAGAAAGTAATTAATGGAGCCAAGTTGTTAAGCAAATTCAGAATGCAGCTTGGCAATGAAAGCCTGAATGAGCCATAGAGAATCACCTGTGACAATTGTATCATCAACATAAACAAGGATAAAAATGCAGTGAGGTCCTTGATTTAACATGAACAATGAAGGATTGTGCTTGCCTTGAAGCCGAAGGCAAGAAGTGTTGTGGTCAGCCTTTTAAACCAAGTCCTTGGGGCTCGTTTAAGGTCAGGGCTTTATGGAGTCTTCATACCAAAGATTTATCAGCAGCTTTGTAGTGGTATCCAACTATGCGGGACAGGTCTAGAGTTATCATTCTTTTTTAATTATAAAAAAGGCAACACTAAACGAAAAAAGCTTTGGCATTGTGCTCAGTTTGCAGTCCTTTGGTGTATGTGGTTGGAAAGAAATGCTAGAATTTTATCTGGTTGATGGTCTTCTTTTGAGCTCATTTGAGATTGAGTATATTTTTTAGCTTCCTTGTGGTGTTCTGCTAATGGTCTTTTCCGAGGAGTGCCTTTGTTTGATCTTTAGAGAGATTGACATGTTTTGTTGCATGTTTTTCCTTTTTTGGCCTTTTTTTCTTCTTTTTCCTTTTACCTTCTCTTTGTTATCTATTTTCCCCTTGAGGATTTCTTATCCTCCAATTTTTGTCCTGCTCTTAATAAATCTATTTATTAAAACAAAGTCAATACTATGTCCTGTCAAATGAGCCAACATAAAATGTATTGGTGATGGAAATAAAGATAGGAATTTGTTCTTGTGTTGGCATCTAGACTTCGAAAATTATTAAGAGATGCCAAGCATGTTGGCATTGTGGTTATGTTTACAAATGATGATTCAATAAAATACGAGATTTAACTGTTTATTCTTGGATGATTTTTAAGTGAGTTAGTCATCTCTATACTATTACATGTGGCTGTATTGTCCATTATTTAGCATTGGGTTGTTAACAGCATATATTAAATTCCTTTTTATTTGCAGGTACGTGTCAATGGACCTGATACAGCACCTGTCTACAAATTCCTTAAAGCAAATAAATCAGGATTTCTGGGTTCTAGGATAAAGTGGAATTTCACCAAGTTTTTGGTTGACAAGGAAGGGAATGTCCTCCAGCGTTATGGTTCAACCACCTCACCATTTTCCATTGAAGTACAATCTCTCTCTATTTCTCGCCATGGAGCTTATGTGAGATTATGCTCATTCCATTTGGATTTTGACGTCTCAGCCTTGAACAATGACAGATCCTGTCACTTAAGGCTAAGATGTCAAGATACCAATGGAGTGAGGCAATCTCACATAGCGCTCCAAGGATATGCAATAATTTCTTGTGTGAATGTGTGTCTATTGCTATGTAACTAGAGGCTTGGTATGCAAGTGTGAAAAATGCTGATATGTGCTGCAATTGAAACTTGAAATTATTCTCATATGTTGTTTCTTTGTCGCCTTTACAGAATGACATCAAGATAGCGTTGGGGGAGGCTTGAAAAACTCTACAATCACTTCAAATTGGTGCTCTTGTTGAAGATGATTGAAACATAAGGAATGTATATTTGTAGATGTTTCTTCTAGTGATTATTTCTTGCAAATTTCATGTCTAGGTTTTTTTTGTGTTTGTTGTATTAGAAATCTGTTTTGGTTGTGATATTAATCGTTATTTAAAAATTAATTAATGGGCATTGGTTTGAGTTGTGTTAGAAGTGTGTTTTCATGTATCATTAAAATGCATGTAATGGTCATGGCCTCGTGTGTATTAGTGTCTAGGAAGTTGCATCACTTATTATAATGCTAGGGAACAGTCCCTACCAAGTCTATATATATCGATGATATGAAGAACCTATGTACTGCATTTCACAATAACAAAAAGCTTTTCATTCTCTAAATTCTCTCAAATGATTTTGTTTTCTCTCACCTTATATCTCCCCCTCTAAATTCACTAACTTACTGTTCGTTTGTTCTGGTGGAACGGGGAAGAAAGGAAATCACGACGAATTAATCCTTCCTTCATTTTGTGACTGCAGACAAAGGAAGGAAGTTTCTCTGTACATGAGTCAGAATACTTTTTTGGCTTTTGTCCATGATGGAAAGATGAGGAAATATTGTTTTTTTTTTCCAATGATAAATATACCCTTATTTATGCCATTTTTATTGAAGATATTTATGTCATTTTTCACATTTTCTTTCATTTAATTTTTAAAATACAATTAAATTAATGAAAAGAAAAAAAAATCTTTTATTTCATTTCTCTTGTCAAACAATCTAAAAAATCATCTCACTTTTTTCTTTCTTTTCCTTGGCTTTTCTTTCTTTTCACTTTCTTCCCTAAACCAGACATACCATTAATGTAAACATAAATAGAAGTGTGAATATTGTTTTAGGCTGGTAAATGCAGTAGTCAATCAATTAACTAGCATGGCAGTATGTACGAAACCGTAACTAGCAGGTTTTAGGCTTTGTAGCCTACAAAATGAAATAAGAAAGCGCAATGCTCGTTAGTTGGAACAACTCGTTTCTTTTTGATTGCAAGGAGAGGTAAGTAGGTTAAAGTGCAGGCTAAATAGTCTCATAGAATTCAATCAAGGGATCAAATTCTTGTGTTGGACTTTGGTGTTGCTTGAGCTACGACTAATAAAAATCGTGATTGACACATGTAGAAAGGAAATTTCCATATATTCTCATAACCACTCGGATTCATGAAAATCGTGAATGACCTTGTTGGAATATAATGTTCACATGGGAAGATAAATATTGAAAGAGAAATGTTAATTATGCATTCTTTGACATTTTCTTTTTCAATTTACTCTATCATTTTGGTGCATTTCATGTGAGCCATATATTGAATACTAATAATGATTCGGAGTATGAAACTTAAACGAATTTTATTGGATAATAAAAAGTATATTGGGAAGGATATGTTGTGATGTCTAAATTCTAACAAGTAAAAAATTAAGGCATCAATCACATGGCAGGGAAGAGATGAAACTTACCAAGACCTGGTTCTACTCTCCAAAGGGGAGTGTCACTGTCGCGTACCTCAGAGGGTAGACAAAATCATACTATAGCACCACTAACATCTTATCTTTTATGATTTTTTTAAATCCCTAGTCCTGTTGAGATAAGATCTTGGATGCTTCGATTAGACAAACCTCCCAAAATTATTTCCAAAAGCTTTAGCTAAGTTAAGAAGAAAGCAACAATGACAGCGAGTGAACCATCTCACTGATGAAGATAGCAATAATGACTGGAACTGAACCATGTGAGCGATTAGGATAGCAATACCAATATAATATGACAATGATTAATTCAATCATGTCATATACGTTGTTTAAAAGAACTCATAGAGACTTTATTTGTGTTGATTAGTGAATAGTTAATAGTTTCAGTAATAAAAAAGTTAATAGTTAATTAATGATACGATCTAAATTTATAAAGTGTTAAATTAATCGTTAGGTCTTTGAATTATTTGAAATTTTTATTTAGGTTTCTAAAATAAAATTTTGTAATTGATTCTCTAGAGTTAGTTTATAGTGAGTTGAAACCACCAAAAAATGACAATTTGTGTTGGTTTTAAAATTTCTAGAAACTCAATTTAAAAAAAAAACATTACAAAATTAAGGATCTATTACATTTTTTTAGTTTAAGAATCTAATTAAAAATTCTCAAACAATCCAGAGACTTGCTCATTAATTTATGCTTTATAAAAATTAAAAAGAAAGAGAAGAGTTTTTAGTTTTTTCTTTTTATAAAATTTGATTGTTTCTTTAGTATTTTTGTAGTTGTTCTTTAATCAAAATTTAAATTTTATTTCGATAATCCATATAATAAAGATTTAAATTTACATTCTAGGGTCACCATAGGCTATCCAGGTGAAATTTAAATTATGATGAATGCTACTAAGGGAGTTTAGTTTCATTGTTTGAACAGTATATGTGAATAATTGTAAATTCCTTGTAATTCACATTCCAATTTCCTGCAGCACATGAAAATCGTGACAGAGTCAAGCACATGGGTCGGGGCCCAAACCGAGAGATATGGCCCTGAAATGAAGCCCATACAAGTCTATAGGCTCAACCCATTAAGTCATAGAGCCTGGCCCAGTGATACCCAAGTGTGTCTACACTACTTCAGGACAAAACCGATGTGGGGCCTGCAATTAAATTTGAGAAATGAAACTCACTTTGTAGTTTAATTAGTTAAAGTTTGAATTAATTCCTGAGAAGGAATGAAGAATTTTGTGATTGTGAAGATGAAAGGATGTTGAAACCCTCGACGTGGTGTCTTGGCTGCCGGCAAGCTGTGTTGAAAATGACAAGGTTTTGGTTCTGATTTGCAGCGACACAGTGCACGTGACTGTGGACTCTACTGTGTAGGCATGCATGCATAATATAAATTATAAAGTCTCTTCATGACTTAGAATCATATCATGCATGATTATATTGTGGCCTCGTGTGGAAATGCATTGTCTTCTCATATTCAACAACAGCATGAGGATCATACAATTAGACAGATACATCTGTTGCTTTACCATTGGTCTATGAGTGTCCAAGATTCCCTCCCTCCGTCCACATATTCATGTCAAATCTCAAGCTAGTACACTACTAAAGATTTTTATTTTCTCAGTTGTGGTACATGTTATAGCATGAAGTGTAAAAGTATCGTGTTTGCAACTTGAAATATCTGAGTTGATGGTGTGATGTTGATTACTGAGAAAAGTGTTGGATGTACTGTATTTAGTTTACTATGTGCTTGGTATATGATTTAAGCACATTTTATCTCTAATTTGGGATGGAGATTAAAAAGGATATTTGGACACTAGTGTAAAATGGGAGAAATATAATATTTGGATAGAATCTATTTTAACTTGTATAAACTGAATTGTGACAATATATCTAAAGAGACTTTGACATTAAAATCAGAATTTATAAAAACAAAATAAATGGTAAAAGTTAGAGAATTAATATATGTTATTGATGGATATTTCTAGTTATAACTTATTTATTTTAATAACTCACAAAGTTTCACATCATTTAAGAGTTGAGGTCATGAGTCATTTATAGATACCTTTCTTTCAATCCACCAAAGTGCATTTTACTAAAACAAAACGTGACGATCGATCGAACACTTAAGCGAATAATACCTCGGATATAAGGGATCCTAACGATGCGGATTTGAAGTCAAAACATTGACGTTAGAATGAGAGACTAGATCACTCTTACTCTTGAGTCTAGACGGAGGGGACTTGTTCTGTTTGCGACAAAGTCTTACATTGTTTAGTAGTCGAGATCATGAATTGTTTATAAACATTTTTCTCTCAATCCACTTAAGCATCTTTTTTTTACTAAAGATAAAATCGTAATAATCGATCAAACACTTAAATAGATAATATATCAAATACAAGTTTAACACCTAATGATGTTTGCGGATTTGAGAAAGGAACACTATGTTATTCATTTATTTTGTTATAGACTATAGTAGTGATTATTATATGATCATCATGAATAATGTCTACATCTTACAGACTAAATATTAACCTTATTAGTATTATATCAGTCTATAAATTTTCTCTTTGATTTAAGGCTAATTAAACCTTCTCAAGAAGTTCTAGAACAATATCTAAGGGGACAAAAAGAAATGTCCATCATCCACAAGCGTCGGTCAGATGGTTCAAACCCAATAATTGCCGGTATGTCGGAGAAACGCCTCGGTTTGAATTTCTTTCATGAACTTCTTTAGATTTTTATATCTTATATTTCTTTCATGAACTTCTTTAGATTTTTATATCTTATATTTGTTTAAGCTACTGGATTACGATTATCAAATACTTTATTATCATATTATTAAAACAATTTATTATTTTCTTTTGCAAACAAAGACAACATTTTGTAAAGTATTTGATAAAAAAGAGAAACTACAATTACATAATATTTCGTTTTAGTGAACACATACAAATTAAAGGGGCACTCATGGTTAAGGGTATTTGTAGAATGAGTTTACCTACATTATTACTTAGCTTGAAGTTCTGATAGATCAATATTTAATCTAATCTGATTAACATCCGCTAATATTTGAGATAAAGGTTGGATTATTATTCATTAAGTTAAGAAATTGTATTATTTATTAATATAATTATTTAAGTTATATTGTTTTAAGAGAATATATATTAGAACAGGTTAAGGCGAGTCAAAGTATAACCTAATCTTGTTTTAAAAAAGTATTAGATCTAATTCTTAAATCCAAATTTGTCAAAATTTCTGTTGAATCTGGAAGAATTGGTGGAATGAGACCAGTTATTAACACTTTTATTCGTGATGTAATACATTTTTTTATTAAAAAAATTTAAGTGAGTTAGATTCGAGTCATCAAACTCAGGGTGAAATTAATACTTTGTTTAATTTACTCAATGGAGTTAAATTTTACATAGAATTGCATAATTTCTATTACAATTTTATAAAATTGGGTCTCCATTTTAATTAATGGATATTTTTAATTTTGCTAAATCCAAATAAATAATCAAATATTATTTCGTATATTTTTTTAAGCAAGTGAAAGAAAGACATTTGCAATTGGCTAGGGCAGTTCCCTACACGGGCGAATTCCGACACTCACTATATTATCATCATTATTGTTCGATTTCCTAAGTGGATAATGCATTGAATCTTAATGTATGGTAAACGTTTATAGTTCATGATGTTTATCTCCATTTTAATATTTAGAGTACCGTAACCCAATTAAAATTGACATTGAGCAATTTATGTTGAATCAACAGGGGAAATAATCTTCACCCAACAAAATCATGCAGATTTTTGTTGTTGTTGCGGTGGACGTATATGCCAACAGGCAACAGTTGTCGTGTCAATTTTTGTTTTTTGAGGTGGTTATGTAATGTAATTTTAACTTTTTAAGCGAAAATTATTTTTAATATTGTTTAAGTAGCTAGTCTCAGATAAAGAAAATCTAATCCAAAAACATTTAAGTGTAAAATATAATCTATCCTTCTAGTTAGGTCAAGCGTTAAGATTTATATAAGGATATATTTGTAACTGATATGATATTCTTGCAATGATATATCATATATAATATTATCTGCTGCTCTGAGATTCACGAACACGTATCGCAAGCTATTAAGGTCGCTTAATGATTAAGGATTCTGCTGCTCTGAGATTCACGAACACATTTTGCAAGCTATTAAGATCGCTTAATGACTAATTAAGGATTAGACAACATGCATAGTGGGATGCCTAAATGGTAGCAAGAGTGGTTGGTCGATATCCGAGGCACCTATGTAAGAGGACACTGACCGAGTAACCCAAAAGGATACAAATACACACTAGATTAAAATGCACTCGAAATTTTATATTTGGTTGAAATATATTAAACCTAACGTTTCAACAAGAGCTTCATCAAAAAAAAAAAAAAAAAAAACCAAGAAAGAAAAATGAAAGACTGAGATTTGGTTAAACAAAAAAGTATACATGTGAAAAAAATATTTTTATAAAACTAATCAATAATTTCTTACGATATAATTATTTTATAAAATCTACTATTAAATGATTTTTCATCGATAAATTGTGTTTTAAAAAATTCATATTAATTTAAAATTATTTATCATTTTATTAATATACATCAAGATTAACTTAATTTATATATACTTTTAATATATATATATATAAATAATTTAATTGTACTTTTATTATTTATTTTTCACAAAGTTTGATAAAAATTAATAGTTATCTTTTACCAGTTGGATTAATTAATGAAGTTCGTATTTATATAAAGTTATTGAATAATATATGAAAGTACTAATTAAGTTTTATATTAGTATAAACTAATTATTTTTCTTCTCTCTCACACAGGTGCACGCAAATAAGTTTGATAATATATTTCCGTTGGTATTTTTTTTTACAAAGAGTATGTTAACAATTCGATTTGTCAAAAATTCTCAAATTTAGCTTATCGACAAACTTTTTCAAAAAACAAGGTTACTTTAGTAATGTAAGAAAAGAGAACAGTTAAGGTGTGTACCATACAACTTAAATAAAATCAAAGTTAATTATATATGTGTACAACTATATATAATTACAATTAATTGTTCTCAATTATCATGTTCTCATTGAGGGTGGGTGTGTGAGAAAGCAATATGGACACAAGGATAAAACAATTAAAGTTTGAGTTTTAAGTCTATCAATATTTGTTATTAGTTTTTTATGTAAGGTAAAATTAAAATTTACTTTCTAGCAATGTGATCTTTCTATCTAACTCTTTTACTTTTTTATGTAAGGTAAAATTTTATAATGATATTTTGTTATTTTTGAAAAATAAAGAAGTTATTTAAAAGACAATAAGTATCCATCGACATGCAATGATTGTCATACACGGTATAAATATCTTGACTGATAAAATAAATATCCTATTGTCGTTTCAGAATACTAAAATTTGTTAAATATTCTTGTTCCCGTAACATTACAAAAGCGTCTTAGTTATTTAACTCAAGATCACTTTACCACTTGATTACCATCTCCTTGTGATGAAGAATATTCTTGTATCTAACTCTTTATTTTCTCAACAAATATTGTACAAGTTTCTTACATAACGAAATATTTCAGTTGTGACCCAATAATAGGTTTGCGTTTTAGAGGATTTTTTTTTACAAGCTAATATTTTATTGAGAGGTAAGGAAAAACCGAAATATAAAAATTAGAAGATATTATTTTTTAAGGCTACTATATCAATATTATTAAAAATAGAAGCACAAAAAGTGCCTACAAATAGTACAAAAACGTGTACACACTAAAGGATAAACAAATTGGAACAGTACACTTTAAACTCCCTAACTATTTCTGATCCCCTTACGCCTTTTTTTTCCTGAATGTATTTTTTTTTTTTTTGCTGAATGCCCTTAGGCCTTGTTACTGCATAAATTAATTACTCTTATAAGATATGTAAGATTGTCTTCATAGATTCAGAAAAAAAGAAGATAATTGTCTTCATATATAATTTGTAGATAATTAGGATGTTTAGCTATGTAAAGTGGAAATTATATTAGACTATCTTTCAATTAGAGTTGCTTACGAGATTTTTATAGTTGAATAAGTTCTTATACAATTTTACCGTTAATATTAGAGCAAGTTGAGTTGGTGACGTGAAAGAACGTTTTTTCCACAAGAATTTGGTTCTTTACCTAACTATCAGTCGAAGGGAGTAAGAAATTTAAAATTAATACCCCTGATGGTATCAAATGATATATCATCATGATTGTAGTGTTGATGGCAAAAAAACAACGGAAAATTTTGAGTAATATTATTGTTTAGTTTTGTTTCTAAATTATTTTAGACTCTTAAACTGATCATATATATATATATATATATATATATATATATATATATATGTTTGTGCAATTAACTAAAACTACTAATTAAAATAAACAATTTTAAGTTTTTGTGGTAACTACTTGATTGTTATAGAAGACATTACACGGCTTCCAATATATTTAATACTTTATTTTATTTTGACTTGAGTGTCAAAATATTTTTACAAGCAGTCACTCATGCACGTTTGTATTGTCACTCACCAATGCCATCTCAACCTTAGTGTTATACATAGTTTGAGTTTCAAAATTTCCCTAAACAATTTTTAATGAATTTTAATTAAAAGACTAAAGTCTCTTAAAAAAAATTAAAAGACAAGTTTATGGATATGCAATAATAAGAAGTAATAAATAGTTGGCTTTAAAAATAAAAGAACCAAAGGATTTGTTTTATGGAGTTGGCTTAGAAATAATATGTACAGTGAGAAAGTGAAAGTTCTTAACTCTAAATTTCAGCCATATCATCTTAAAAAAAGAAGTTTCAGACATATCTATATTTTCGATCTTATCTTAATTAATTAACATATCTACATTTTCTTATCTTACACACTTTTTGTCACTCTATTCTTACTTCTTTTTTTTTTTTTAAGTTTGAGATTCAATTTCTTTCATTTTACATTTTTTTATCGATAAATATTAATTATTATTAGTATTATTAATTTTGTTAATAAGAGAATTTAAATCTACATTTTCTCTTACCTTTATTTATCTTTCCTGTTAAATCAATCTTATATCTCCTCAGTTATATAATTATAATTTATAGATAATCTTTATCCCGTCTGTCCCCATCACACATTTGGATTATGTGACACATGAACAACAAAAATCTTAAAACTAAGTCAGGTATTAAACTAATAAAGACCCTCTCAACAAATTTAACACATTTGAGTCCCTTAACTAAACTCTCGGACGAGCGGATACATATGTGTTGATTCCTCATTCCCTGTAACTATATCTTGACAAGAAGAAGCTTGAAGATAAAGATAGAAACAGTATGGAAGTAAGAGTACTATAGTAGTTGAAAAAGGTGCAGAAGCAATATCCCAGAAAAGTAAAGGGATAGCGATTATTCATTGGAGGGGTACAAGGAAGAGCCTTACTTAGTAGAAGTGGATGAGAAGTCCTTCTCAACTGGGTTTGGCGATAAGGAGACAAGCTCATAGGTGTCACTTAGATATCTTAGGTGGACAGTGGGACATGTCCTATTTCTCTGCACCCACGGGCCACATTTTTCAAATCCACCACAAATTCCCTTCACTCATATCTCCAACGTTCCCACTATATATACCCACCTTTCTTTTATTCTCTCCCTTGAGACCACAAACTCATCACCTTCAACTTCAACTCTTCAATTAACAACTTCTTCTCCCACCTACCTAATTGAGTTTTCATTCAAAGTACGAAATATGTCAACTAGTAATGGTGTGTTCTCAGCACTTAGGAGTTCTAAGGTTCGACCATGGGGAAGGTGTTCCAAGTACATTCGCCAACAGAGGACGAGGCTTTACATAATTTGGAGATGCACTGTCTTACTCTTGTGCTGGCACGAGTAATTTTTCTTTACAGACAACATGTATGCTTCACTGGAAGTAATAGTCTGCTCGAGTCAGACAGATAATAATTATGAATGACAAAACTCTCTCTCTCTCTGATTATGTCCGACAAGAGTAGTAATTAATTGATTACAAATTATCGCTGCTTGGTGCCACTGCAAGTTTAAGTTTGGGGCTCCAATTTTTGATGATTACTTGATCATGCTTTGTGTTTGGTATATAAAGAAAGTAGATGAAGCAGGGTACCTCCTGATTAATGTGTAAATTAGTATATATAGTGAGAGAAAAGAAGTCAATGATGTTAAGCAGAAGTGATTGTAAGCTTGGCCTCGGGCCCTTTCATTGATTCTAGTTTTTGACATGACACACACCTTTTGTAAATGAACTTAATTCTTCAGTCTTTGCTTTTTGGTTTTATGCTAAATTAATTAATGCCACTGTACCAAAATCAGAGGGTTCAATTTCTGGGTAGTATAACATTATGATCTGTTAATGTTTCTGGAAATAATTAGAAACTTGGCCATGGCTTCATTTATATACAAGTATCTAACTGAATCAATTAATGCTTAGAAAGTGCAACCATCTAGCTCCTATTGTGAGCAACGGACAAATTGGGTCAATGGGTTACAAACCATATCTCTCATTTCATTTGGAGTGTTGTAGAATGGATAAGCATTGCACATAAATTATTACGTTATCATTAGAAACCTGTTCGATATGTTTCTCGTCTTCTCTCTCTCTCTCATTATATTAAGATTTTATCATAATTTTATAAATTAATATTTAATTAAAATTTATCTAGGATTATTATTTTGTTACATGAGTACTCTAGATTTTTTTATTTCATATTCAGCAAAAAAAAAAAAAAAATATTTGTTATTTCACAATAAATTGGAACAAGAGTAAGGATTGAGTCGTTGAATTTTGTTTTTTGTTTTGGATTTTTTTGTTCGCCGTAAACTTCAAATTTCTGTACTGCTTTCCGTCATTGACGACGACGAAATATATAATATCGTGGCTTAATTTTATTTTTGGTTTCTCCTATTTCTCAATTTTATGAATTCTGTCCATTAATTATGTTCTTGGCAATTTTAGTTCTCTTATTATTACAGCTTCTCGAATTTGGTCTCCTTATTTTTTTTTAATCGTGTAAATATGAGTCAATAGTCAACTGCTTATTAGAAAAGTAATAGAGTTGATAATTATGTCTTTTATAAAATTGGACATAAATAAAACTTGGTCAAATAAATAAAAACTTAAACCTCGTTGTGCGAGACAAACTACAAATGTTATTATTTTTATCTCGTGGTCCTAGTGTATTGTTTTTGGAACATCATTGCGTGAGTCAAAACACAAGCTTAGCCATGATTCCCACAAACACTCTTTCTTTTAAGCATTTGATTCACAGTTGTTGACAACATCTTCTCCTTAGATCCATTCTTGTCCCCCACTAATGGCTTCCGAACGAATAGAATGATATATGATCTATAAAGGTGGATGTGATGAGACGGATGGGAGGAAGAAACATCTTGTCTCCGTCTAAGAAAAAGGGTTGGAGTTGATGTGTCATTGTTCAAGCTTCCTTTTACAATTGGAGTGTAGGTGGTGTTGCCTCGCATAGCTTCTGTTTGCTTTGATCATATTATGTTTTGAATTTTGATGATTCCATATTCTTATATTTTATTTTGATGTAATTTGCTATTTTCTTAATTATTAGATATTGAGTACTCTTAGGTTTCCGTATTGGATAAGTTGATCTTATCTTTTTCATCAACTTTGGCATGAGATTTCTTAAAAAATAGGTTTTGATATCATATCTTCTTATGAAAAATGGCTTTGAACTCATAAACTACTCTTTTATAATTATCATTTGAGAAGAATTTTAAATTATCACATGAAGTCTTCATATGCACAGACAGCACAGTTAGGTGATCGAACATCTATTATCATATACTTGAAAGTCATCTATCTACTAATAACATCAATATGCTATAATGTATTGGAGAGAAGAGTTAATTAGAATGATAAGAGATGAGAAAATAAGAGAGGAAGAAGCTGGCAACTCTGTAATTAAAGCTTTAGCTTTTATATATTTATATAGATAAATATAAATTCTTAAAAATTCTTTTCCATTTTGTATAAAGGTAATCTATTAATTAATCTTTCAGCATAATGCACTTTTAGAGTTATAATAAACGGTTGAGATTGCCTATCATACGAGTTGTAAGATTCTTAGGACAGCAAATAGCACTAATAATTTTTCTTGTTGGGAGAATTTTGTTTGAAAGCAAAACAATCAAACTTTAAGTGTCGATCAATAAAGCTTAATTTAGTTTGAGCAACAATATTTTGTATGTATCTCTTTCTCTTTATAAATATTTAAATAATTTTCAAATGTTTAAAGTTATGTTCATTAGGATTAGGAAAGATAAAACATAATTTTATCACAATAAAATTTAGAAGAATACTGATAGATGTCTTCAAAATATTTATTAACAAATCGAAAATAATTTTCAATATTATTTCGCTACAATTTGATAAAAAAATAATAATATCTACGCAGTACCTTCACATCATAATTTTCAATACAATTTCGCTACAACTTTTAAAACTTTTTTATTTATTGATTCTTCAATTAGTACCTTAGGGTACTGGCCCTACATTTTTATTTCACTGCATATATGTAAACTATCTGGAAGAATTGATCTGCAGCTAGCAACTTATTACATCCACATAGAAAATGTGGATTCCAAACAGTGGCCAATCACATTAATTTTTAACTTGCAACGAAAATCTCATTTCACTTTAGCCTTGGAATCCATCTGCTGGCAATCCATAACCAAAAAAGTAGTAATAGATAATTGAAGTGAATGGTTTTGCTGTTAAACTTTGCACTCGAGATTTTTAGCCTTTGATTTTTATGAGATGCGTGGTGACGTGAGTACCGTTAAAATTTAGAACAAAATCTTGCACAGTGTAAGGAACTTGAGTATTTTATTATATAATAATAACCCCCTTCGTAGACATTTTTCGTCTATAAAAAGACAACATGATGTTTGGTCACAATCCTAGCACTGGAGCAACCAAACCCACACTTAGGATGTGGACTTCTTCTTATCCCTCATCCAATGATCTTCCTTTCCTTCAATGGTCTTTTTCATATCTTTTTTTCCCCTTAAAAAATATGATAATAATTATGGACTGTTATGATATATTATCAAGCATATATAAGTAGCAATATAGTGGTATGGTATGATTCGCATGAGTAATTATTGTTGGACAAAATTTAAGTATAAGATTTTTAAGTGTTTGTCATGTTATTCTTCAGTTAAAATTGAAATTTAATATTAGTAACACGCATATTAAAAGTTTATATTTATTAAAGATAAGCGTGACTTATTTGAGTGAAGCTTTAATTTTACTGAAAAAGCAATGTCACAAAAATCTAAAGAATACTAACTAAAGAATACTAGTAACCCATATTTTGTTTTTACAAAACTGAGTTTCAGGAAAAAAATATGTAAATATATTTTTAAGAATAATTAATTAAACATATCACGAAACTAAATTTATTTTCTTTTGAAGGGGGAAACTAAATTTACTTTTGAAAAGTACATGCAATATCCAAAAATACTTTTTGAATGGTTAACAAGTATGTTCTAACTTTTTAGTCTAAGTTTTATTCTTATAATTTAAAATTTAAAAATTATTCACAAAAATATTAAATTTTAACCAAACACTTTAAGAAGAAAAAAATAGAATAGATTTCTAATTATTATATTCTCAACATTTCTGACAATACAACTTTAGAGCTTGAAACAAACATTCCCCGAATTTGTGAAAATTGTCAGACTTCGCAATGTAATATTTTTTATTAAAATAATGGTCCAAAGAGCATAAAAATGCTTTGGCTGATATTATTCTATGATTTCATTTTTCTCTTGGGGATAGAAAATCAAAGAGGAACACCTGAATTATTGAACTTGTATTCTCTTGACTTTGTAGTAGGATATTTTTACCAAAATTTTCGGCCAATGACATTCTCTGTCTTCTTTAAATTTTGTTGTTATAACTAAACGAATCAACTATTGAGATTTTGTAATGCGATGATTAAAGAGGAATCCTTTCGGAGAGGATTCAAACTGAGTGTGAACATTTTTACTTTTGAACTTTATAAGATTTTGATACCCTTGAGGGATGGATCCAGGAATTCAAGAAAGTTAAGTATATGTTTAGATAAGTATTGATAAAATTAATTTAGAACATAATTAATTTTGTAAAATTTATTTTAGTTAAAATTGATTTTGAAGTTATGTTTGGATGTTTTTATTATAAAATAAATTAGAAGTAAAATTAAATATAAAATTTTGGATATAATGCAAAAATTATTTAAAGTTATTTTAAAGCATAATAAATTCTAGATCTATAATCAATTTTAATTTTTTTTAGTATGGAACTAACACATAAAAGTGTATTTAAAATCAATTTTAAGCTCGGAATCAATTTTACAATGTGAAATCAAACATAATAAATATTTTTCTTATTTTGTAATTATTTAAACATTTAATTTTTATTTAGTAATTCTTTAATAAATAATTTCATTTACAACTATAAAAAAAAACATTAACTGGTTATACACAAATTAAAATTTTATTCCAAACAATAAAAAAGGAAACGTATCTTAATTTGTTTTAATACATTGTTGCTTAAAAATCTGGATATAATAACTCATAATAATTAGTAGTTATCGAATCTTGTCACTATCAATGATATATATAAAAATATGTTTATGATATAATATATATCTAATGCTATATATAATGTATGAACTGCAACTAGCTGTTTTTCCTCCTTTAAATACTAAAGCTTTTCCACAATTCATAAATACAATGATAGTTAACGAAAACCTGCAAAAATTTTGAGACAATTATTATGAAGTTAGCATTTATAACTTATGATTTTCAGCCACTGCTAGTTATTCCAGGAAAAAGTATTCCACATAACTCTTTTATTTTATAATAAGATGCGTGAGGGAGGGGGTGGGAGGCCCCTGCTGGCCCCCTCTCAGTCCGTCCCTGACTACCCTCATCTTTTGTCACGGTGTGACATCTTTGCATACTATAACCTCATCTTTAACTATTATAATAATTAATTTATATTTTTAATAATTATAAAAATAAAAATACATGAATAAATTCTTAACTCTAGTATAATACACACGACACATATAATGAATTTTCTTCATTAATGTGGTTTCGGAGATTGGACTAAGATGGATAGGATACCTATAAGTTTATATTGTCTTGCCTAACTTAATGTCATGTATATCATCCCCCCAATTTAAAAGTTTTTCATCTAAAAAAAATGTGAATTAACCATCAACATTTTTTTGCTATTTTGTCAGTTAGACCATTACTCAGAACTCCAAACACCCAATACTTGAAATGATATAGCATTTTGATTTTCAAGCAGAAAAGAACTTTTGAGGCAAAAGGAATTTTGTCAAAGAAACGAGATCCTTATATTTACTTTCATTTTATTTTTTATCTATTAGATTTACATTAGAACACGCGTACAATATTTTTAATTTCAATCCAAACATGCACATAGTTATTTTTTTGGTAGACTGCAAATCTCCACCTCTAGTGGCTTTAATAAATATAAGAGAAGTTTATAAAAAACTTGCACAAAGCACAAAAAGATGTGAAAGGAAAGGCTTGTAGTACCAAAGAAAGTGGCTGGATGATATATGGAACAGTTCACGTGAACAGAAAGTGACACAGCAATTTCCTTCTAAGAAATAGAGACAACGGAAGCCATGATACTGGTATGTGTCTGTTAAGAGAAAGAAACAGGCCTTTTTCATGGCCTAGTTTTCTTTTTATTGCCACCATAATCATCATTCATCATCCTTGTCATACTATATCCAACCCCAACATCAAAAGCTTAGTGACAAATTGACAATACAGTAGCAATTAAGGGGTACAGGACATTAATTATATGCAGCAATTTGAGCTCCGCAAGAAATGAACGTAGCCATGAATATGATAGGCTAGAAATGTGATTGATTCAAACAAAATTGCTAAGAAAACAAAAATTGTCAAATATAAGAATTTATTTTCCTTCATACTACTGGACCTACCTGTTCATATAAAGACTACCAAAAACAAAAAAAGCATGGCCAACATCACCATGCTGTATTAGGCCATCAAAATGCACCAGTGGCCACACAACTATATACAGGAAGAGTGGTCAGATTTAAGCTCATCTTTGATTGCCCATCAATGATCCTGAAATGAAATTCTTCTTAAATGTAAATATTTGCATTATCTCACATCAGCAACCATAATAGTGTGCAATAACTGTTACCAGAACCGTTTCAATGGAAGCATCATAAAAGTCTCAGGTGTATTTCAAAAGATCTTTCATTAAATATACTTTAAATGACTTTTGATGATAACTTGTTCCTAAATATTGGCACGAGAAGAAAGAAAATTGATTTGGCAATTGGCACAGTTTCACAGAAATTTACTATTAGAATATCTAGATTACAGGATAGGCTCCAAACTTAATCCATAGAATGCAAGGAATTTATATTCTGATGATTTTTTTAGCTTCCAACATTAGTAAAGTTAATTTCATCAGTGAGAATTGCAAAATTTTTAAGGGAACATATTTTTACACTTAAAAAAATATTCAAACTCTTACAATATCATTTCCAAATACAAACCAATTTTTTTACATTAATTTTTTTAAAAATCTTTTAAAATTCTGCCAAACTTAGCAGAGATGGATCCATAATGGTCATCTTTCTATTCCAAACTTAAATTGAGAGAGAGAGAAGAGAGACTGCAAACCTGATTCTGACTTACTACAGGCTTGTGACCTGTCAACTTTCGGCCAGATGGAACTCGTGCCACAGATGTAGCAGCTGCTACAGCAGCCACACGTATTCTGCCAAATTCACCATGAATTCCATATTCATTTATTCAGTAACCACTTAAAAGCAATGGTAATAGAGATGTAGAAAAATAAACTAGAAAATTTAGATCACCTTCTATGTACATCTATATACACATCAGTCTCGTCCACGATTTCTTCCTGCATGGATGAAAACTATTAGCAAATTTTCTTCATTCTAAGGGAAACAATTGTATTTTCTTTGATGCACCAATAACGCACAACAATCCCATCTAACTGACATAAGCTAAAAGGGAAGATAATAAATATAAGTGCATAAGTGAGCTGATTGCAGATAATCCATTCTATCTCACTCTGGCAACTAAAGACATACAAGATGTGATTAGTGCAAGTGGAGGCTACCTGCAGGAGTTCTTCAAACACGTCCTCCAGGGTAATGATGCCAATAACTTCCTCCCCATCTTCAACATTATCAAGAGAGTGGTAAACACCATTTGTTGCAGTGCCATCCTTTTGAAATTGTTGGTCTTCAGCATGCTTAGAGGGTTTATCAATATTGACAACAACATTTTCTGATTTCCTGGCTAGCAATGGCATATTTAGTTGAGAGTTATGTTTGATGACTTCTTTATCCTTGGATTTATCAATGTCACCAGGTGCCTGAGGGTTGCTTCTCTCTCTTATAACCTTAATTACAGCTGCCATATGACTGCTTCCTTTTTGAAACTCATTGAGGATATCATATAGAGGCATATCTGCTGGAACCCTGGATATTTTTTTAACAATAATTTAGTTCAGTGAACGAGTTAGAAAGACGAACTAAAAGGGCACCATTGGTCAAACCTAGGAATTCTCCGGATGGAAACAGCACTAACTGGAGTCTCTGTTTCAGCTCTTACAGTAAGAAGGTTTTTTACCTAGCAAATTCAGAATGGCAAAATGTTTTTAGCAGCTAGTACCAGAAAAAAAAAATTAAGCATTTTGGATACACTATATATAAACACTCACCAGTAAGAGGCCAATTATATTTTTGGGGTTTCCACTGTATACAGGAACACGACTATGACCTCGTGCAAGAATTTTCCCAATTGCTTCCCTGTGATAAAGCAGAAAAAAAAATAATCTTACTTGAACTCTAAATGTATACGTATTGTCAGAAATGTGGGTAGACCAAATGACAGGTAACAGGGCATAAGAGGAAAGGTAACTAGGTGACCTTTCTCCCCTTATTTTGGGAATGTTATCCACAAAAGTCAATTACTTATTCAAAGAATTGTTCGCTAGAAGTACTAAATTTCAATTGAAAGCTAACCTCACACTATCTACTGTAACTAAAATAGGTAACCTTTACTATCATTCTAAAGAAATAAGGAATGTGATATCCCTGAATCAAGCAATGCATTTTATGAAATACATGCATATGTCATATGCTTAAGCAAATTAGTACTAACTTATTTATGTCACCTGTAACATCATCAATTAAGCAGTATAATACATGCTAAATGCCTTTTTGTAATATAATAATTAATATAACTAATCAACGCATACCTTCAAAATTGGACGGAAATTATAAATAAATAAATAAAAGGAGCATCAGATGAAATGGAATGCAGTGTAATGCATTTGATCAAGTTCCATTTCTTTCCATCCTATTTTAAACAACCCAAACCATGGAACCTAATATCATTTCATTTCATTCCACTTCATACCATCCCTTTTCATCAATCCAAACATAGCTATTGGTACTAGTAGGCAATTACATCCTGTTCATTATATAAGAGAGAGTTGTGGTTAATAATGCAGAAATTTCAACAGAGTTGGATTCCAGACAACAGAGAAATTTCTGTCCAGACTGGAGAGCTGCAACACATCTAGCTTTAGAAACTCATTGATTTGACATACTCTGCTTCCTCAATATAAATTATGGAAAAAGACAAAGAATGAGAAAATATTCACATACATAATTTAAATACTCAAGTTCAGTTTAGTAAGAGACTGCTAAAGTGAGGTAAATCTGGGTCAGGTAAGACTGACATCAAGTAATCCACATTCTGCAATACTTAGGTTAGAAATAAATGACCTTCTGAGACTGCTACATAGATCTGAACAGAAACGCTAATAGAAACAAACGCACCAGTCCAATTTGGAAGCAACATCCAAGGAAAATGTAGATTCAATTGGTGTCATAGCCTCCTCTGCAGTCTGCATAACAATGTAGAATAGTTTTCTATTATAGAGCAAAGCCAATAAATATATCTGGATTTTAAGTTTATCATGACACTGAAACAGCGGATTGGCCTGAAAGAGAAGGAAAATTATAACACATCCTTAGACTGCTATTACTGGGATTGTTATGGTCAAACAATAAAGAGAACCCAGCTTATTAATCTCACCAGAACATGTCAGGTAGCTAACGAACTGACATGGATGATGAAGCAAGACCATACATACAAAATGTAGACTTCAAATTTGAAAAGTCAAATGACAGTTGCTTCTTTGCCAAAAACATGCCATCCTAACTTAAATGCTCATAATAGAGTCTTATTCTACAGCTTCATACACAGCCAAACATATCATAGATTTATGGGGTTGTCTCATTGATACTATATATTTTTATTTTTCGAGGTATATCACATGAAAATTTCATGACATTCATATATTCTGATGTAGGGAATCTTTAAGGAAATGCAACTGTTTAACTTTGTTACAGACAAATGGCAAGAGATGGAACTATCAGGATGCCTTTCTCCAAATTAGTAGTAGCTACCTTCTCTGTGAGATCTAGTGCTCCGCTGATAATTGTTGCCTCATCATGAGTGAGTTCACCTCCTTTACCAGCCTTAAATGGTCAAGAAAATGAAATTATGGGAGACAGAAAAATATTTGAAGAAACATTAAAATTTGTCGTGGTAATAAATAAATAAAAACTATTACTAGAACATATTTTCAGGAAAATCCAGTGGTTGCTCATTTTGAATAGAAAGCTGTACAAAATGGTGGTGATTCAAACAGATTACCTCTTGGCTATGGATTGAAACAAGGGCTTTCAGTTGTGCTCGCCTAAACAGTGCATGATTGTGTCCAAGTAAAACATCCAGAACCTGGAAGCATAAATGTAAAGATCTACAAAAGCCACAATTTGTTTTGAATAAAAATCTCTGCTATTATGAACTATGTAGCAGATGCCTCCAGAAAAAATAAAACAGATTAATATGACTACTGAATGGTTCAACCTAAGATAACCTGATCAAAATTTTCCTAGCACCACCCTTTTACTATATAGGGCATAAGGTTAAGGTTACTACACAATCAGGAAAACTGAAAGAATATTCTATCTGAACATATCACTAGGTAATCAGAATCATAAAAACAATAAGCAAAATTCTAATGAATGGGTGAAGTTGTGTATCACCTTTATGGTTTATTGGATAATGATATGATTAAATATAATTTCTTCAACTAAAGTTAGAATATAGACGAGCATAGTCTTCACCTTTCCAATAGGGTAAGCAATTGGATAACAGATTATCATCAGGACACGTACAAGCCCCACAAAATTAGCACCAACATAGAGCCCATATCTTGTGCATATAGCTTGTGGGATAACCTATGTCCAAGTGGCATTGTAAAAATCAGTGCTATGTCCTGCTTAAATCCTTGTGTACAATGGAAGCAAACTGGATCAAAAAAATATTTTACCTCTCCAAAAGCTAGAACAAAAGTAACAGATAACACTACTGCTACAAAAGGATGAAAAATCTTGTCGAGGTAAATTGGAAGTGCCTGCGAATCAAAACGGCAGAAAAGGAAACACAAAAATGAAGGATCCACCAATATTCATTAGTTGTTATAATATCAGCTAAACAAAAAACAAAGTAAACGTAAATGAATATTGATTTTTGTTAGCTCTTTCCTCATTTAGGATCATCATTCTTGTTGTATGAGGAGAATAAGGGGCCATCAGTTTCAAATTGACTATACCATAAACTTGTTCAATATATCAAGCATATATTCACAATTTTTAGTACACGTTGAGAAGATCAAGATGTGTAGAAGTTTCATAATGACACTACAGATTAACTATAGGCTTATTCTAAAACTGACCCAAAAACTCAAAACAGAGATTTCTCTTTCATTTTCTTTTCTTCACCCTAAGTTTTCACTTCATTAGCATTGTACTCTTATAATACTAGTATAGAGAAATATGGAGTAAGAAATTATTACACTGCTGGAGGGACGATTATATCTCATTAGTTTCAATTTCTCTATATAGTCTACAAACAGGGTGGGTGTAATACTCACCAAACTTGAAAGAAATAGTTCATCCCTAGAATTCTCCAATGAATATATGCCACAAGAAATACTGTCAGAGACATTCCAATTTCTAAATTCAAGGTACCGTACTATATCATATATCTTTTGGTCATTGAAAGAACAGACAAAGCAAAGGCCAACAATTAAAAAATGTTAAGGCAACACAATTTCTTCAATAAGAACAAAACTTCCTTACGATTAAAAAAAATATTAACATAAGAACATTTTAGTTCATCAGTAAAAAAAAAACCATTATGCAGGGTAATCAGATAGCCAAAAAAAAAAAAAAATTCAAACCCATTTAAGCAACGATTCTAATTCCCAAAAAAGAAGTTAGAAATACCTCCATGGCACAGGCGTTACAAAGAAGCAAGGTCACAAGCAACTGATGCTGTTTCTGAACAACCGGCAAAATAGCAGCTGCAGTGTGAACCAAAAAGTCAACAAGGAAAAAAAAAACAAAAGCACGAGGTTTACTATTATAATAATAATAATAATAATAATAAAAATGGTTGAGAATGTTAGGTAGGGTATTACCAGCTTGTTTCTTCTCAGTGGATGAACCACTCCGTTGGAGAATCTCAAGGTCAACGAGGCCCAGAGACATTAATCCAATGGTGAGACCAGACATGATCCCAGCGAAGAGAACGAGCAAACAAGAAGTTCCAGCATAAAAGAACCACCAGAGGGTCCCAAATGGAATATCCTCGGCATCGTACACGAAGTTCCCTGGTCGGAACTCCATCATACCAAGCTTCTGCTCATGCAACAACAGCATGCTCTCTCTCTCTCTCGCTCTGTCTCTCTCTCTCTCTCACACACAACAATTAAGAAAAGAGAGAAAAAGAAAAAAAAAAAACAATTGACACTTCTCTCTGGTGTAGTGTAGGAACATAACAAACAAAGACCATGAAATAATAATAATATAATAATAATAATAATAATAATATTAAATATACCATCCATCCTAATCCTATGATCATTTTCATCGTGTCACACGTTACGTATACCCATAATAATGTGTCGTTATCTAACAGTCATTGTAAGTTTGTAACTTAGGTACGTTTTTATTGTGTTGGGCCCAGATCAAGTTTATTGTGGCTACCCGATGCTGTGTTAGGGTAGCCCGTTTTTGTTGAACTTTTCATTTTTCTAATAAGTTTATGGATTGTGACACGAGGCCTCTTTAGTTTTTTTGTGCTAAATGGTACTCAACTAAGTTTTAACTGACCCAAAACAAACCAAGATTTGTTTCCTGTACCATTTTTAGCTTCCTGATTGGCTAATAAAATTATATTTCGAATGATTACACCTTTTACATTGTGGATTGGGTAATCCGAAAGGTAAAAAAAAAAAAAAAAAAAAAAATCAGAAAGATGTAGGAAGCAATTTTTGGAGTATAGAAAGCAACAGCTGAAGAAACTTTATCTTTTAGAACTGGTCTGTTTAACTGAGTTGGGTGCTCTTTTCTTTAAATAAGAGAGATAGGTCCAGTGCTAATACTGGGAAAGAACTAGCACAGTTTACACTTCAATTGTTGTTTGTTGAGGTGCAGTTATTATTTTAGAAATAGCTACACATAATAGTTGCGGGGGAACTTTAAGACCCACCCGTTATGGTAATGAAAATTAGTACAGTAGAAGTTAGAGGGAAGGAATATTCTAACAGAAAATTATTTGGTATGCACATTTTTTCGTACCATTGGATTAACCTCACTATATATGGGGTGTTGCATCATTTTCTTTTCCCAAAAATTCTCATGTAATCCAATGTCTATGGGCATATTTTGTATCCTCAAGAATCGGAAAGTTTGTTCACACAATATTATCCTCTAGTGTTTGTTGGTGAAAAAAAGCTAGCAGAAATAATACTTCTCTAGCTCAATAGTTAACCCCTGCCATCCATACATGACTACATAGTTTACAACCACATTTGTTTCTTAAAAACACTCCTAATATATACAAAACTTTTTATCACCCCCTCATAAATTCTACATGTTGATTATTTGTGCATTATCGTTTAACTACACCCCTCAACCATGGGAGAGTAATTATTAAAAAAATTGTTTAGGAACAACGTAGGTGGTTTGAACTCAATTTATAACCATTTGCATGTCACCTACAAAGTCATCACACAAAACAGATGAGAATTGAACAAGAAGAAAAAAACCGATTAGAAACAAACATCCCTACGAAATTGCAAGTATAAAAGCAGGTACAACTTCTAAGGTTTTATATGAATTCAAGAAGCCAAAACAGCATGGAGATTTTCAACTTAATAGCATTGGCTCTGACATTATTCCTAGCAATAGTGCCAAAGATGGAGAGCCAAATAAACCCTATTCCAAAAACCCCTCGTCCACTTTGTGCATCTCAATTTGCACTAGTGAACTATGCTTGTTCGAGGTTGCCATTCTCCCCCGGTGTCCCACCGGATTCCCCGTCCACTCCTACTCCGTCCCCTGACGACGAAAGCAACAACCACCACAATCGCAGCCACAGACATGGCCATAGACATGGACACAGACATAGGCACCACCAAACCCATGATGAAGATAATTGTTGCCGGTGGGCTAAGGAAGTTGACAACCAATGCGTGTGTGAACTTCTACTGCGCTTGCCACCCTTCCTTATTAGACCTTTGCATCAGTACACACTCAATGTTGGAGCATCGTGTGATATCACTTACTCATGCGGTGCACCAATATGATTCAATGTTCTCAAACTTGCATTTTAAGTCATCCAATTTAAATCACTCTGGTGGAAGTCACTCCAATCTTGTCTTCAGTTTTAAGGACTAACATTATATTATACTTATCGTTTCTGCAGGTTTCTATAGTCTTGTTATCTAGTTGTTGTTTCCTCCCGTTTGCTAGCTGAGCCACATCATTAGAGGATGGATAGTTGGATACTATATATGGCTTGGTTAATTCTTATTTGTATAACCAGATTTATTTCGTGATTCATGAATTATATGTATTCAATATCAAATAGAATGTAAGATGTATTACTTTCTTTTTAGACTTATATGCAGCGTTTGTTAGAAGGCTAAAATGTGATAACTTTAAGAAATTAACGTCACTACAACAAATTATCACGGGTTATGTTATTAAATTTGGGTGATATTAGGTTAATTTTTTATTGGTCAATATTTTGGAAGGAATGATCAAAATAATAAATCTTACAAAATTTAATGACTAAATATCTCTATTTTTTATAATAAAAAACACTAAAATTATAGATTTTGAAAAATATGAAAGCTGAATTTTTTTTTAAAAAAATATAGAGACTAAAACTATAAATTTTAAAAATTAAGAGGTCAAAAATTATATTTAAGTCTATTTTCTTAAAATTACAAATTTTTGTTATACAATTTTTAACGCATTTCTTATACCATTTAAAAACTCAATTATTAAATAATTTGATCGAATACCTATATCATCGTCAATTTCTCCACCAATGTATATAACAATAATTATATTTTCATCTAAAACTTAAATCTTCTACAATGTAAAAACTAAAAACATTATTGAGGTATACTTATGCAATGTATAAAAAAATATATTTTATTGATGATATTAATGATAAAAAAATTTAAAAACTATTTTGCATTAAAAAAATATTTAAAGAATCAATTGCTTATGGAATTTTCAAAATAAAAAATCTCATTAAAAATATTAATTACACGAAGAGGATCAGTAAACTATAACTAAAAATTATTTGTTCAAAAATAAAAGATGGATTTTTTATTATAAAAAAATCATATGTAGACATTGAAATTGATTGTGAAATCCTATTAGAAATGGAAAAACAGTTCAATGGGGTAAGATTAAAAAAATTACAAAAATTGGCCCATGAAAATAATCCATTACAAATAAAATGGCAAAATTGAAAATACACCTAGTAAAATATTAATATTTCTTATGAATAGTGAAATTTTTTATGAATAAAAAATAAGAATTTAATTTTATAATATCATAGAAATATTAATTATTATAAAAATATTTACCAAACTGGCCAATTTAAAATATTGATAATTCAATTACTCAAATAAATTTTTTTAATGAACTTCATTAATTTATATACAAAATATTTCCCGTCAAATTGTAGATTTAAAATTTATAAATGGTAAAAAAAAAATACACACATTTAAATTTAAAATTCTTATTAAAATTAATATTTCTTGATAAACCATTATATCTGAATTATTGTTATTATTCTTATAGAAATACCTTATCAAATAAAAAAAATCTTGAATAATTTTCTTTTTTGATCCATAAAAATAATTATATTTCCATATAAAACTTAAATCTTATTTTTTATTCATAAAAAATTTCACTATTCATAAGAAATATTAATATTTTACTAGG
>PYAF01002381.1:375092-404255 GCA_007407185.1 Glycine tomentella
TGATAAACCATTATATCTGAATTATTGTTATTATTCTTATAGAAATACCTTATCAAATAAAAAAAATCTTGAATAATTTTCTTTTTTGATCCATAAAAATAATTATATTTCCATATAAAACTTAAATCTTATAATCCATTTCAGGAAGAGTTTAAAAATATATTTATTTAAATAAATTTTATTTTAATAATTACTTGTATAAATTTATCATTTACTTTACATAAACTAATATTTTTATCCATTATTATGCTTGTTAATATAATAAATATCACATCGATAATATTCTATAATTTTATTATTATATATGTTTATAGATCGCGTAATATAAATTCTTATGTTTATAAGAAATTATTATATAAAATATTATTAATTGAATATCTGCTAACATATTAAAACAATACTGTAAATATTGTGAAATTATAATATAATGATCAAAATAGTCATCTCTTGAGTGAGATTGGAAACTTGACATGTGGCGAGTTACCAATGAATAATAAAAAGACTATCCTGAATTGTAAAATTTTCTAGACAAATAGAGTTCAAACTACCTTGAAACAATAATATATTTAATACTTCATTGTGATAGTTGAAATTTTCCATTATTTGAAAAAATAAACTCTATGTTAAAAAAAATAAAAATAAGAATTTTCTATGTTATTTGCTCATTGTCGATGATTTTAGGTTTGAATAAGAAATAAAAAAATATTATTAATTGTGAAATCCTGTTAGAAATGGAAAAGGGGTTTAATGGGCCAAGACACAAAATTACAAACAAATGGCCCACGAAAAGAATAGTCCATTATAATAAAATGGCAAAATTAGAAATACATGAAATAATATTAGTATTTCTTATCAATATGTCTGGTTCTGGATTATAGAAGTTACAAATTAGGTAGTGAATTAGTGATAGCCTCATACTCTCATAGGACAGGATGGTAATCCAATCTTCCCGTCATTATTTTTTATTAGCAAAAAATAGATTTCATATCACTAAGAATAAAAATAAACTGTCCATATGATTTATAAAAAAATATGATATTAAATAAGACAAGAAGAATAACATAAGATATAAACATAAGTTATATGAAAACTTTTTATCTTATACTTGTTTAATAAATAATGGATAATACAAATAAAATAATATAAAATTTTCTAAAATATTTAATATTAATTATGTTTATATAATTTATATCAAATTTAATATTTTTACTGAAATAAAAAAAACAAAGAGAAATTAGAATAAAAAAATATGGTGTTTTCTTTTTAAAATGATTACATTGGATGGTTATTATTTGTTCGGTTATTAAAGAGATAAAAATAGGAATATATGTGTCTTTTTAATATTTTGTTCTTGAGTTAAAAAGTTGTTTCATGATTTTTTGAGTAACAAAAATATTTGTCTTATTCGATATATCATAATTTTTATCAATCAAACAGATCGTATTACGAAGAGTACTCACCCTTACGAGGTCAAAACTACAAAACATTGACTAAATAAACTACTAATCTATTTGGGACATATCCTTAATTGAGTTATTTTAACTATGGGTGTTCAGGGTCGAGTTTGGCTAAACTCTTACTCGAGCCGATCAAATTTTTACAGGTTGGAATAGGTTTGGTTCATGTAATTTTTTTTATATATTTGACCCAATCATAAACATGTTGGGTTAATCGGGTCTGAATCAAAAAAATTGAAAAAATTATCATTTTTTAGAATAATAATTTATTTTTGCTTAAAGTTTTGTAAGTATATAATAACTAAAGACACTCAAAAGAGAACAAATTGTGATAATATTTTAGTAATAGAATTAATGATTTTAATGTTAATACAATTCTTTTAGACAAAAATAAAATATTTGTATTAGCATGAAAAACATAAACAAAATCAAGACAGTGATAAAAATAAAAACTTAAAAAAGAAAAAAAATTATGGATGATTTAATTTAATAATTTAATAAAGTATGTGAACCAAAATCTAACGTGTTTTATATTTATTAATTAATTTATATATAATAATAAATTTAATTATATGATATGAGTTGGGTCGGTTGAAAAAAATAGAACTTGTTATTCAACTCATATATAATTGGATCTTAATTGAATTGAGTTTTATCTAAATTCTTAAAAAAAATCAACTAAATATAATTAGGTCAGATTGAGTCATACTCTTAATCCCAACAACCTCTTTCAAAAACTAATAGTATCTTTATGAAAAAATCTATTTTATGTTCTTGTACCACTTTTTATAGGTTTTATAATGCCAGAAACTTTAATCATTTTTTATTCTAATGATAAAATCTAACTTAAATTCTTGAATTTTACTTACACAATAATAATTATAAATATGATAGATCGAAATTCTAGAACTCAATAATTCCATTAAATATCGTCTAATATAAACTATATACTAACATATAACTACCCACTCTCAACCCATCACTGAATATCCAACCTCCACACTATTTTCCTAACAATCATAACCACCCACATTATCCTTCAAATATTTCATTCACTAAGAGTTTTACAAAAAAGAGAGACATATTAATATATTATCAGACCCCTAGTACCCACCCAACAACTCTTTCAAATAAACGATACCCCCGAGGTTGACCAACCATTACGAGAAGTAGTAATTAAAAGAAGGCATAAATGATACCCTTCAACCACGACCAGGCAACGTAAAAGATGTCATGTATAATAACCTAAGTTTCCAAAAAAAAAAATCTCATGCTAACAGCGTGGGAGTGGCGCCGTTAGCGTGGGATCGACGCCAGTAGCGTGGGAGCGGCGCCGTTAGCGCCAGGACTCGACCAAGTGGTGCGATTAGCGCCAGTTGTGGCGCGGTTAGCGCCAGAATGGCCCTGGAGACCCCCAGATTCGAATATCTGGCGCGATTAGCGCCAAAATGCTCCAGGAAGCCCTTTCTTTCGAATTGGTGGCGCGAATAGCATGGGGTGCAGCGCAATTAGCGTGGGAACGCAGCTGGGGGCCTATAAAAGGCCATTTTCACGTTTTGTTGAGAGAAAAACTCTTCCTTCTCCTTCCTCTGACCTAGAGTAGTCATTGATGACCAGAGAAGCTTCATATCTTCTCCATACTTCATCTAAACACTTCCCACCCAACTAGAAAGTTAATTCAAACCCCTTTATGAGCTAGATTCCAGCTTCAATTCTTCGAGAGAACCATCAATCGGAGAGATCTTGTTCTCTAGAGGACTTTGTAAAATTGAGTTTTGGAGGAGAAAGAAGGCGATTCAAGGACGCCAGAGCTTAGAGAAGTGATCCTCCAGCCTTCCTCGACAATTTAGAGGTAAGAAACTCAAGTTTTACCGATTGATTTGTGAAATGGTTCTTCGGGTGAATAGTAACCCAATTGTGTTAGGGCTGGAATTAGGCTCGGATTCTTTAGAAAAGTATGTTCAGGGGGTTGTTCTGATGAATACTAAGCTTTGAATCATAAATTTTGATGAAGTTTGGTTTAGACTCAAAGATATGTATGAGTAGGAAGAATGTTGATGAAATGGAAGGTATTATGATAGATATGAGCTTAGGTGTTGTTACACTAGTTGCTCAGGAGGCTTGATAAACGGTGAAAACATGTTGGATTTGTTGTTTTGGGCAACTTGTTTATCCTTGAAATATAGAATGGTTAAGCAACAAAATGCTTTGAATTGAACTTATGCAGAGTCTAGGGGGACTCTAAGATCTTGATTGGACCAAGATAGATCCTGTTGAGGGTCTGTGAATCACCTATAAGGTGGTTAACTCTGTTAACCCTAAGATAGAGAACAGTTAGGCTTTAATGGAAAGGAATAGCGTTTCCTTTCATTCTAACGGCTCAGGACCGTTATTGATTGATTGATTTCATGCCTTGTGTAGGACGTGATAGTGATATTGCTAGTGGTTGTGACCACGAAGCCGGGAGAGCCGATATAGCGCTGAGAGCAGGTAAACTCTTTGTTATTGGGAGTGTTTCCCTTACTTGTGTTCCACCACACCCGAGGGGGGATGGTTATTGCATGTCATGTGTATTGAAATTGTGTGTTACTGTTTTATTGAAAACATGTATATGATATGCACTGTGATGATGTGTTGTTGATTGATGAGTTTTCTCTGGCCAGTAGAATAGAGTACTATGGATTTCCGTTGGAAATGTATCTGTCACAGATGATCTTCCCTCGGAATTGCCATAGGTATCCAATGAAGTCCTAAGGGAATGTACCTGTTCAGATGATCTTCCTTAGGCATTGAATTAAGTCCTAAGGGAATGTACCTATTCAGATGATCTTCCTTAGGCATTGGATGGAGTCCTGGAGGATTGTACCACTGGGTGGATGATCTCTCTCAGACCATGTGATATGTGCATATCTATTATATTGTTCACCTGTGTTATGATATACATGTGATATGTTTTATGGGAGCCGTGATGGCTGGATTGTGTGTGTGATGCAAATTTTGATATTATATGCCATGGAAGTGAATCAGGGGGAGGAAAGACCTCCAAGGATCCTAAGTTTACTGAGATTGTTATCTCACTCCTGTTGGGGATCATGTTTTTGCAGGTGATGCTCAGGGATCGGCTGATAAATCCCAGGACAAGAGGCCCGAGTAGAGGGACATGGTTCTGAGGGAACCCTAGGCATAGATGAAGAGCATGTTGGCTCTATTTTTTTTGTTTTATGCCTATGTTTTGTACCTAAGAGAAACATATACAGTTTTGATAAATATACTTTGTATATTATGAGAATTCACCATATATGATGTATAGTTGATGTTGTCAATGACGTTTGATGACGTCGTTTTGTTTACTACTTCCATTTTAAGTATCTGTGATAATTGCTGCGCTTAACCGTAAATCAATATTAATGAACCGGATGCATACGAGTCGTTAAGCGTAATTTTATCAAATATCCCTCCTCCGAAAAATGCAGTAATTTATGTGCCTCCAAATGCTGCTACTAAGTACTAACGTCATTGACTCGATCAACTATATCCCTTGTAAATTGTAATCATCTAATTGTTCTTATAATCACATGTACTCATTCTTGTACTAAGGGTATGGTGGGATCATGGGGAGTAATTCGATCCTGCTGAAAAAATGACGAGAATGAGCCATTTTTCTTTGTTGGATCATTATTATTAATTTTTGTTAGAAAATTTTACTTTTAATAGATTTCTCCTTTTTAATAATGTTTTTTACATCTAAAAACCTTGAATCTAGATCTTGTTTACCAAACTCGACATCACTCAGAATAAAAACTTGTTGGTTGAAGAGAATGAGCCATATATTGACAGAGGTTTAGTCATAGAAGAAAAATTCATTAAAATGTAAATTTTCAAATTGGCAAGTGTATCAATTTGTGTTAAGTAATTAAATTACGTAGCATTCCCTCTAGATTGAGACAGGTGTCAAGTACTACCTATTCCAATTATTTGAGCAAATTAGCAAAATCATGTTGAGACGAATGAACTGCAATTGATAATTCAAATTATGTTGAGCAAATTAGTAGAATCAGTAATTAAAAGTGACTAGGGCAAATTGTCTCTCTATGCAAGTGAATTCAATTGAGTTATAATACGATTTTGTATGTAGCTCAAATCTATAAAATTGGATTAAGCCCAATTCCTGAAGTCAAAACTTCACGGTAGAGGGTAAGATCAATAACCCCAATTGTAAATTCAAGGATAAACTTACGGCCATTGAAGAGAGCTCTCCGCATTTTATGCCGATCGAGATGGGATTACATATTGATAACTGCCCTTACATTTTTAGTCAGCTAATTTCTTCTTCATTCTATCACTATGTTACTCTAGCTATTTAATGTATTGCTCACTTGAATGTTAAAACTTGTAAGTCCTTACAAGTATTATCACCTCCATCCACCATGCATGTTCAGCCATGTGGCAAAGGAATAGTCTACTAAGAAATCCTAGAATACGAGTTTGGCCTCGTATTTAAGTGCATTAGCTAAGAATTATTTTAATTAATTATAACTAATTACAGATCATATCAGTGTAATCAGGGTTAAGGTTTTTCTTTTTTCTTCAAACTTCACTGACTTAAGCGACGCAACCTGCACCTACCACGTACAGTGCCCCTGTCCCATCACCTTTCACCGGCCATTACCCTTAATTACTAGTATTTCTGCATTGACCAACACCAATAGTCGGCAAGTCCGTTTGTTGCTTATAGGTACAGCACTCCCATGTGATTCAATTATCAACATAAAAAAGAAGTTTATAGTCTCCAAAGCAATAATAATTAATGAAAACAAACTACATTCTCATATGAAGGTGTTAGAGGTAAATATGTATCTTTATCATCCAATCTATTAGTTATTAATTTTAATAAAGAATTATTTTTTATTTTATTATCATATTTATTATTTTATTAAATTATTAATTTAACAAGTCTTTAATTAAAATTAGAGACTTGTTATCATAATAAAAATTGTAATAATAAGAAACAAGTCATTTATAATTTTAATATAAATTATTCTTTATCGTAGGATTATTATGAATAAAATATCAATAATTCAGATAGATCAATATATATCTAATGATATTTATTATATAAAGATTAATAAATTTCATTTATTAAATTGCATATATAGATTATGTACACGTGGATGTCATCATTAAACTGACTCAATTAATTGAGGATTCCTAATAATTAATATTATCTTGATATGTCAATGGAAGTTTTCAAGAAGAAAATAAAAGTTTCCTTTGACATGGAACTATCATAATAATTAACAAGTTATTCATTATGTTTTAATTTTCATACACCTAATGTCTTAGGACACTAGTTGAATGAATATTAGATATGATTAAATACTTGTAGAATTAAGATTAATCAAGAAGGAATCTATCAACTATAGGTAATGAGTTTGAGCTCTATGATATAATTAAGACTTTGGCCAAGACAACTAAATGAAATAAGAAAAAAAGAGTTTCTTAAGTCATTCATTGATTAAATGTGTTAGTTTATTAGAATTTGACAATGATATTATACTCTAGAGTTAAACTTGAGTCATAAATTATGAAAAGAAATATTAGATTATTCTTTTATTGGTTCTTGAAGGTAAAAATTGTTACCTCGTGTTATTCGGACAGTAGAGAGTGTTCTTAGACGCCTACTATAACGTCCGGCCACTTGCAAGATCAACGACTGTCCCTACATACCAACACAAGACTTTTCAATGTGCTTTGTCCTCACTCACACACTTGCTGAGAAATTTCCCAGGAGGTCACCCATCCCAAGATTGCTCCAAGTCAAGCACGCTTAACTGTGGAGTTCTTATGTTATGGGCTATCGAAAAGTAGATGCACCTTGTTAGTATAGGTAGTACCTTATTAAATCCTTTAAGTTATCCTCAACTGTACAGTCCCATACCTGCACAGCCTCTGGATCCCTCTCGTTCGGGTGTGTATTCGATTCATTCATGTACCTCTCCCGCTGGAAGCCTGCCAGGAGCCGCTCCTTGTCCGTGCCTCATTGCATCGGCGACCACTCCCCACCCTCGTCAGCGCCCAGGATGTTACACCTACCTTGATTATTATATTAATTTGATTAATATATTATCGGTTTAGTATTGAACCTACAATGTCACACATAAACAAGTGTTCTAATCTTTGTTAAAGAAATTATTTTAATATTTGATGATTAATTAAATTAGAGAATTCAATATGACCAAATGACTAATTAAATTTCTAAAGGAAATATTATTATATTTTTTGCTAACACTGAAAATATAAATAATATAAATAATTTAAAATATTTGGTGAAAGAAAGGAAACAAATGTGAGAATCTCGTGTTTGGAATTGGGTTTGAAAAAGTTGTTTATAAGTTGGACTTGATTAATTATTATTTCAATTTCAAATTGCTAAATGGTTAGCAAGAGAAATAACAAGAAATAATACTTTAAATGACTTAAAAGATAAGATAATGGGTATAGTAGTTTTGAATTTATTAAAAGTTTATTTTCTATGACGTGGTATAATTGCAATCCTAGGCTCCACGCTAAAATATATAGTTGTCATTTCTCTTTTCATTCTGTTAGAGCACCAATATTTTAAAATTATTATTTCATTTGTTAAAGTTGTTGACGAATAGAATTCAGTCTCGACGTGGATACACGTTGAATCTTCACACTATCGAAGAAAATTTTTATGTTTTAATAGTGTATCAACATGTACACATTTAATATGTTTTCTGTTTCAATATAATTTAGATGCAAAGTAGATTCTTTTACTTCCATTGTGCTTTGAATACTTTTTTCCTTCATAAGCTTGGTGCTTTTAGCAACAAACATTCCCTTATGATCCGCTTAATTTACGTACGTTGCAAGAACTTCCGGAACTACACCCGACAACCATTTATAATAGTTGATGTCGGCACAAAAACATTAGTAGTGTTTACATAAATATAGTGTTAGTTTGCCAATGCCGGGTAGCAGCTATAAATATATATGATGATGACAAAGGTGAAAGCAGTCGTGGCTTGTAATCTTAATTAGATCCTGTTTGGTTCCAAATTTCAATGGTTTGTTAATTGCATCCTGAATATGGAATAGGGAGATCTCTTTATTTTCTTCTTCTTTTTCCTTAAAGTAAAGTATTCTCATAATAAGTCACATGACTAACATTCCAAACATAAAATTAACAAAATGTTACCATTCTTTTCTTGTTGAGCATCGTGCACGTTTCATGTCCACCAAATTAAATGCAATGTTTGTCATGGTGATCAGTCCGGTATGAATAGCAGTAATGTTTGACTAGCTAGATTTAGACTTACTTATTAACTATAATTTAAAGCCTTTCTTTTAAAAAAATTGTTCATTTTTTCAAAGACAAAAAAAATATTACTTTATTATTACAAAAAGGAGTATAATTTTGATCCATATAAATGAAAATGAAGAAATCAATCTAAGATAGGCAGGGAAACACAAGCTGAGTGATTGACATATCACTTATTTATGAATTTTGTTTATTGACAAATTGTTATTAATTGTTAGTTTTTTTATAAAAAAAATAAATTCGTAATCTTTTTCTCTTTTTCTTCTTTTTTACTATTCAATTAACCTTATAATTCCTTCTTATTTGTGAAAATCATTCCATTATGCAGCTCCTTATTTTATTTTATGAAAACATACATCCAATTTATTATGTTCAAATATATTTAAACATACTAATAACACTTTTACTGAAATATATATCTAGAAGAAAAAAACGAGTGGTAAGCTCAACGGTCAGCATGGTATCCCGCATGCACGTATAGTCTACAAACGAAAGACTCGAAGACAAAGACCCGTTAGTAGTCAATAGTCACTCACGCGGAATTCTTTTTTTCTTCTTTTATGATGTATCTGATACTTTCACCGAATATTATCTTTCTGTTCAAAAAAGTCACATGCATGTTTGAACGTGCTTTTAAGTGCTGAACGTATTTTTGTTTTAATATATATATATATTCTGAAGTTGGAAGGGTTCTAACTTCTAACAGTATATAGTTTAAACATACCTTAACTACTATTTTATAATTGGTACTTGAAAATAATGAAGATGTGACTTTTCAAGACATGTTTGAAAGCTAAGTGGTGTTGTGTGACTGAAACATGTTTCAAAACATTCTTCAAAGTATGTTGAAAACTTAAGCCGATATATTTATATAAGATTTTTTAAAACTTATTAAAAAAGAAAGAGAAAACCCAAAATAATAGTCAATTCCATGATTATAATTTCATTCCATACCGGATCCGACCGAAATTTTCAAATCTTAGAAATTAAGTTGATCCTCTTAAATATTAAAATGATTTTTTGAAAAAGGCTGAAGTTATTTAATAATTTTATAATTGTTAAACTTAAAAATTATTTCTAAGTTAAAAAAATTGGATGGCAATTTTCAAATCTGTAAGATTTGGAATAAATAAGATATAAGTGAAGGAAAAATTCTTAAAGTTATTTTTATTTAACTTTTTATCTTTTATTCATTTAAAATTTTAATTTAATTTATTTATAAAATTGTATTCGTTGTGATTTTTTAATAAGAAATAATTTTTAGATAAATATTTAATTATTTCTAATAGGGGCTATAATATTTTCTATCAAACAATTAATAACTTTTTACATTTTTTTGAGAAAAATATTATAAAAGTTAAAATTAGATTTTTGCAAGTTTAAAATGAGAATTTTATTTGCTTTGAGTTTGGCCGACCTTGGGATTGTTATTGAAGGTTTTCAAAGCCTTGAGGTTTAAATCTTCTTTTTCGGGAGAGGGGGGGGGGGGTATTTTATTGCTTCAAAAGCATTCTTTTTTCATTAAATTCTAAACAACAAAATGATCATTTCATAGGAAGTGAAAGTAAAGAAACTAATAATATGATTGCAACTTGTGATGTGAGGAATAAACATTTAAAAAGTTATAAAGTAAATGTAAAAATTGATGTTTGAAAAAACCCTGAATTAATAATAAACAATTAGGCTTAAAAATTCATCAGAAAAAATATTTTTTTTCACATTTTCTTTTAATTTTCATACATCCTTTTATTGTAAAAAAAAGTAAAAGAAAAATTATAATGAATTATTCTATTCTCCCCCACCAAATAATTTAGTTCAAAAAGTTCTTGCATGAAAATTTTGCAATATTTGACCAATCAGAATTCTAATAATCATACAAGGTGTGGGTGAAAAAGTCAAAAAGTTGAATTTTGCCAAAATCAATACACCTTAGTTTTCGTGTAATTCATACGAAATATTTTCATATCTTTTATTGAAAGAAAAAGACATGGAAGAAGTAACATAGAAAAAGTAGGGACCAACTCTTGTTAATTAACCCCACCCCTAATTAAATAGCTAAATAGCTTAATCGTAGATGCTTTTCTTTGTTTCAAGGTGTGTTTCGGTGGTTGCAAGTTTTTAATTTTAAATTTTTAATTTTAAATATAATTTTAAAATAAAATATGTTTAAAAAATGAAACTGAAATGATTTTTAACTTAATTTTAAAATATTTTTATGTTCATTTTTAAAATATTTTTTTTGTAAATTTAATTTTTAATTTTAAAACATATTCTCACAACATCATCATAATCACTTCTTTCGTCATCATTACTATATTGTCATTGTCATCATCACCATATTGTCATTGTTGTTGTCATTATTACCACCATCATTACACCTTGCCACCATTTCATCCCGTGGCGGAGCTCGCAAAACTTTTTAGCACATGCCAAATTTTATTTTTAGATAGTGTCAAATTTTATTTTTAATCCTAACTAATTATATAAGTATATAAAATTATTATAAAAAAAATCACCACTCAATAACTGCAATTTTATTTTTTAGGTAGTGTCTTGGTCATCGCTGATCAAGGAGTAGCTCTGACACTTATTCCATCCCCTAACATCCTCGGTACCACCACCATTTCAACCCAACCGTCACTATTCCACCCTAACCTCCACTTTCACCATAATCATCATCACACTTCTACCATCATCATCGTCGTCACCACTACAATGTCATTCTTATTGTCACCACCATCATTATATTATTATCATTCAACCACCATTATTGGTGTTGCCGCCACCATCATTACCATCACTGTTATCATTGTTACTATCACAATTTCACTAACATCGTCACTACCACCATCATTATCACATCCAACACCACCACCACCCTCATTGCCACAATCGCCAGTGGCCTACCACCATTATTTCATTATGAAGCGAGATAACTAGAAAAAGTAAAACAATTAACTCATTTATTTTATTCATCTTCAATTTGCAACATCTTTATAAAAACTAAACAAACAAACAAAAATCTAAAACTAAAAACTCAAAAAGGAAATTATTTTTAATTTTTATAAATTTTAAAACTAAATTAAAACGAAAAGTCATCCCAAATGGGGTCTTACATCGTTTATTTTTTCAAGTAATAATAAAAGGAAAGAAAAGTGTTTCTATTCATACACACATTTCACCACTTAAATTTTCTTCAAATTTGTATGCGTAAAATTATATCAAAACTTTTAGTATACAAATTTAACTAGCATCAATATTATACGCGTTTATAATATATTCTTATTGTCTATATCAACACGATGTTTTATATAAAAAATAAAAAGATAAATAAATATGTTTATTATCTTAAAAATATATAAAATATATATTCATAATTTTTTTCATCTCTGATAAATAAAATTATTAGTAGGAAGCTGATATAAAACTACGAAAATTAATAACAACTAATCGATCCATAATTGATTGACAAATTATATGAGAGATTTACAAATATAATCTTGGGCGTAAAAATGATACAACTATACTTAATGTCTTTTTTTTTGCACCCCAGGTATCCACAATCTAAACCCAAAGACTAATCATTCGAAATATGAAGATTAATTCCAGGAAAAAAATCATTATATTGATAAGGACCATGGTGATATTAAACAATCTTTATGACAAATAATTAAATGTTCTTCTAATAGCATTTGAAGAGTTGAACTCTTCTAATAGATATGTTCTTCTAATGGAGATTGATTAAAAAAATTGAACATTTAACACAGTACTTAAGAGACAAAATATCTGTCAAATAACTCGATGTCACGCCATGATTTTAAATTGTAGTTGGTAACCACAATTATTGTAGCAGCAACATAAAGGTTTATCGAGTCACTGCATTCACATGACGATTGCATTTTCCTGGAATTTTCCGTAACAACAAGCGTCATGAGGAGATGGCAACCCGGAATTTAGAACCATGTGTCACACCATATAGATAGGTTTAATGACCATTTTGCTGCAGAGAAGCTGGCACTCTCCCAGAAACAGCATTGGCAGTACTATAGAGAAACTGGGAAACTATGGAGGCACAAGGCTGCGCCACAATGTTCTTCCACGCATCATTCGCTTCCTGGCCACGTTTCTGAAACACGGGAGTGGCACAAACACGCTGAATCTTCCACCCCTTAACACTCCTCAACCTATGAATCCTCCCAATCTGCTTGCATGCAAGGTGGCACGTGTTCCTCTTCATATCCCTCACCGCATCCTGCAACAACCTCACCCTCGTCTCGGTGCTCGAAAACGCTTCCCTTCGAAAATACGCATCAAATTCCGGCACCCCAATTGCCTTTCTTATCCCCTTCGAGTAATCCCCGTTGGGACTGAAAAAGGGTCTCAACTCGTTCACCATTCCGCCACCAAGCATGTGATCCACGCGCTGCGCAACGTAGGAGTGAAGCACGGACGTGGAAACATCAACCCAGAGACAACACCAATCGTAACGTGGCCCGAACTTGTCGACCAAGGCTTCAATGTATGAGTTGGAGCCTCCCACGATTATTGGAACCTTCTCGCGGTGCGTGATGGATTCAATGGCGTGTGATGCCATGTCGCAGAAGTCGGAGGCTGTGAACTCCGTATTGGGGTTCTGTGTCCCCAGCAAGTGGTGTGGGACCCCACGTTGTTCTTCTTTTGTTGCTTTGTTTGTGACAACGTCCAGGCCTGAGTAGACTTGTATTTTGTCAGAGTTTATTATTTCTGATGGAAAACATGTGGCTAGGTCGATCGACAACCTCGTTTTGCCGCTTCCGGTTGCTCCCATCACCAACACTACCTTCTCTTTTGGCCTTATTATCTGGTTTTGGCCACTAATGGAAGAATTAGAAGGAATGTTTTTCAGTGGCTGTGTTGGCCTACACATCACTCTTGACATGATCATAGTCATCTAATTAAAGGGGTAAGAAAATCAACTGAGACTGAGGAAATTGAGAATCGATGGGAATAAAGGGGGTTGAGTTGAGAAAATATCACGTATGTTCAAAGTTTTTGAAAGGAACATAGAATTAGAACAGTGGTTGCTGGGGTATTTATATTGCCAAGGGCATGCCGAAAGGGATGAAAAGTATCACTCTCTGACTCGATTTGTTCTAGATTGTAATACTAAGTCTAGGAATAATTATCAGTGAAGAAGACAATAATATTGCTATAGTGGTGGTCACAAAATATTCCCAAAGTTTTAAATTAATAGCGCGGTCGCGGTTCGATGCGATCTTGCCTTTTGAAACTGCATGTTGCTATTAGGTCAGCGATTGAGCCATGACATATTAATTGCGCAAATATTTATTGTTGTTTTCATGCGCCATGTATTCCATACAGTAATGGTTTTTACCGATCTTCAAGACTTGAAGGGTTCACTAAGCGGGGGTAACCATGGCAATACCAATCCATTTTTTAATATAAAAAACTTTATTTTCTAATTATACTTTTTTTATGTATGCTTAATGCTTACTTCTTAAAAATACATTCTAATATTATTTGTTCTTATCCAGTTTTATACTAACCTGTTCAAAGCTATATTTTTCTTAGTTCGAGCTCTTTTTCTGATATGGGATAGGATGCCTATAAAAGGATTCTAATGATAAAGTCAGTAATTATCTAAGGTGTGTATCTAGTGAGATGAATTTAACTTACATTCTGCTTATAATGGTAAAAGTTACCAAGGTTGAAAACTGTATCCACATACTCCATTATAGAAACGTGTGTGTAGTGTTAGTCGGTTGATTAAGAGTGACTACCTTTGGATGCTGTACAGTACATTATTAAAAGACATGAATTTGTTACCCTAATTTGCGTTCACAATATTTTTTGTGTGCTCATCAATTAGGAAGCTAGGTCTCCAAAGGTCCAAGGGGGGCAAAAGGTTCTTCTTTCTGTAGTGGGGGTGTATAACTACTGGAGCACAAATTAATATGCTTGGAGTATATATGTAGCGCCATGATTAGATGTAGTTATTCCTTTCTTTTTATCTAGAAATTTTGTCCCTTATACACGTAGAGAAGTTTCAGCTTAAGTAGCATCTAGCGCTTATCTCACAAGATCATACGAATATTGCCTTAAATATATTGCCTTTTAATTTACACGATGGCCACACAGGTTCGATCGATTCATTGACAGGGCATTCCATACACAATACCAGGATAGACTTCAAAATATTGGCTTATATCAATCAGAAACATTTGAGTTAGTACGGGCTTCTCTTTATTTCAACTTTCAAGTATAATTCAATAGTACGGATAAAATATTTATCTAAGGGCATTGATATTGATACATTTCAAATTATTTTTGCTTTCTTTACAATTACTTAATTACTATTATTTTCCTTTTTATTGTGTTACTTGTTATATTTCTCACTTCTTTTTTTCTTTAATTTTATCCTTCTCCCCCTTTCACACTATTCTCAAAAACGAAATGTACAATAATAATTATCTTCTATCACTCTATCTTTTTTTTATACATTATCCTCTATCAGTCTATCTAATATATATAAATAAGTAGACTCGTTTTTAAAATCGAGATGAAAATTAAAATTGTATGAAGACATTCAATGGGGATAATAAATATTTAAAAGAGACAACTTAAGCATAAAATGCAGTTTTTGTTGGGTGCATTCAATTTGGAATAATAATATAAAATACTTTATATAACCCATAATTACATGTTTCATTATATTTAAAAATAGTCTTTAGATGTAACAAATTTAAAAGAGAGAAAAAAAAGAAGAAAAGAATAGCTAATACGGACATGTGAAACAAACAATGATAATACCTTAATTAAGTCAAACAAACAATGACTTTTATTAATTAGTATTATAAAAAAATTTGCACTGATAATACATAATTATTAAATTCTTAAGAAAAATATCAAATAAAAAAATTTCTTAAGAAAAATGAGCACGATAAAATAAAAGTCTTAAGCTTTGTTACTCATTATACTAGACAAAATAATTTGGTCCCACACATAAAATATAATTATCCAAAGTTAAAATGAACAATTAAATATTATTAGCAATTAAGTCGTACTTCTCTCTTATTTATGTTTTTTTATATTATTATATTTATTATATTCCTATAGTGAATTCGCCTTCCAAAAAAAATATATCAAAAGTGCATTCAATATAGTGTAGTAGTAATTATGTATAGAAGCAACCTTTTATTTATTTATTTATTATTAGAAAATTTATTGTGATAAATTGATTAGTTTTTTTAAAAATATATTAAGTAATGCAAACAAAAAGTTTTAGCACTTAAAAAGTTTGATCTATAAAACAATTTTCTCTACTATTTTTGATAAATTAATATACAATAATTTTTTCCTATTATTATATAATTAAGAAATTATGGATAAAAACTTTTATATACTATAATTCTTTTAAGATGCAAATTAATTAACTGTATTAAGCACCAGTTTTTCATAATGGCTTAATTGATTATAGTCGTCCATCTTCCATGACTATATTAGGAATGATAATGTAAAAAAGAATATCAACAATGACCTTAATTAGCATGGTTAACTAAGGAAGCTGAATTGTATTGAAGGAGGGAAATAAGATTATAAGGTGGCCTATAATAATTAGGACTCGATGCATGGTGATATCATATATCTTTTTTGTTTTATTGGTACGAATTTTTTATTAGTGACTAATCTATATTCAAAAACTCAGTTTTAAGTAAGATCTTTCTTTTTAATTACAATCATTTCATTCACACAATTTAAACTCAAGACTTTGCTGAAATTGAACTCAATTTCATTTAAACAAATCAGATGTGGGTTCATATATATCATATATGCATTCTATATATTCAGCATGTGAGCATGATTTTGGTATTCAATGAGAACAACAGCGGCAAGACACGGTCAATGGCACATGTTTTCTGTTTTGGCGAGATGCACCGTGGCTTGCGAAGGAAAACAAGTGCATCAACGATTACCTTGGAACAAGTCATTCGTGAAACATTGTGCTTATAAATCCAATTGATTCTTCTGCTGTCCATGAAGCATGACTCCACGACATAATCGAAACAGATTTTTTTTATTGGAAGTTTTATAATGATGAAAAATCTTAAAATCAATATTAAGTTATTAACGGTTGCTTCTACAGAATCCCTTCGATTTTTTTAAGATAAGTCAAAGATTTTATTAAAATTAAGTGAGCATAACAAATGCTCAGTTAACGTAAGCTTCAAAAGTCAAAACAAAGTGAATAAAACAGTTGAAAAAGACAAAACACCCTCCCATGTGGGCTGTGGCATCAACCTAACATATTCAAAAGCTGAAACAAATAGCGATAGAGCGTGTGATCACATGTAGTAACCAAATTGTGTTAAATTGGAACTGCAAATCAACAATTGTGTAGCTTCAAAGTCAAATGTAGCAATTGTAGAAACCAAATTCAGTGCATGATGGCACCGAAATAGATAAGTGGCAGCCTTGTTACATCATGGCACCGATACATGATGTCCCACAAATTGTTTTAGCGCAGAATATGACACATTTATTTCGTGATGGCACCGGAGTATATAATACTTTAACACAACATGGTTTGCTTCCACATTTTTCACTACAACATGGTCTGAATGTGCCCCAGAGAGTATGATTGTTACATGGTTTGTCACCGGAACAGGGGAAAAAACAGAGATAGTACCACCACTTGTCTTCGATGGGTTTGAAGTCGCTTTTACTAGTTATGGAAACTATGGACCACTAAGATGAATCTCCAGGCAACATGCATTACTAGAAAAAAAGGATATTTGAATTCTAAATAATTATTAATTAGCCGTTATCTAATATATTAAATCACTTTCTATCAACTGTTCTATTCAACTCGACAGACTTAAAAATATAACAACATAACATTTGTCACAATGACTTACATTCATGGTGTAAATATTTCCCACCACTGCGAGCAATGCATTCAAGTCTTATAAAAATATCACATTTCAAGAATTAAGTGAATGTATAATTCCTCTTTCATGTGAAACCCTTTACACAGTTTCTAACTTTGTCATAACCTCTTCATTATATAGATTCATCAAAGAGGAAACACGGTTTTGAACTAGCTTTCAAACAAATGCTTCTACCTTTGTTGACACAGAACCTCTGCCAAAGATTTATAAAAATTGAATCCCTTGAACTACAACAGAATTTATTAGCAATTTGTATGTTTATATGTTTATACTTTATAGTGTGCAGCACTCAACAAACTTTCCAAGACTCTTGCACCATATCCTCTTCACATTGGGAAATTGATCTCCTCAATTTCCATATGAACCATATCCATTGTCACACCCCCTCCTCCCTCCCAAGTCGTGGAGAAAGAACAAATATATATATCTCGCCTTCAAATTAGGAAGAAGTATCCTATTTAAGTAATTTTTTGCTTTGCAAATATGCTTAATATGAAAAGCTCGTCAGTTTTTTCTTGGTCTTAGCATTGGTTTAGTTCTAAGGTTGGGAAGGTTTATGCTCCTTCTTTTCCACAGTGGTGTTCGAATGCTTTGTCTTCTATTCTAACGTTCTAAAAATTCACAAGTTGATATATTTAGGTTCAAGTACCCATTGGAGTGTCAACTACACCGCCCCATTTCCTCTGCTATCGGGATTCTAGGCCCAGCCAGAGTCATGTCGTGGACAACAAAATCTGAGCCGAAAAGCTTCTACATTTGAGGTCCTGAACCCATATGTGTTTTGACATGGTTTTGGTATATTTGAGGTTCTGTTTTTGGAATACTTGTAGGTTCTGTCCGAGCAAAACTTGAAGTAGTGAAGCCCGCATTCTTGAAGTGATTTGGCTTGCTAAATTTGTGCAAATCAGTGGAATCAGTTTGTCTCATTCAGACTGTGTGGAGTATATATTACTATCAAATTTGAAGTGCTTCAATTGGTGTGCAATTGAACCAGTAAGGACAAGAGACTTTTTTTTTTATAATTAATATTGAAGTTTATTCTTTTTTTTTGTGAATTAATTGAAGTTTATTCTATTTCGTCTGGAAGATAAAGGGAGTGTGCCATGTATGTTTTATATGCACCAACTCTTGTATAGTTGTTCATTTCCTCGTTCTTGAATGAGCATTCCTTATATATTAAACAGCATCTTCTTTTATATATAAAAAAAATAAAAGTGAGATAATTGTTCCAGGGATTTGCTCCTTTAGCTAGAGTCAGAATTTGACTTCTATAGCCAGAAAAATGGAACCAATGTTGCAAGTGGCTTATATTTTCTGATAGTAATGTAATGTTCCTCCAATTGCATTGCCAAAGCCTTGTCAAATTTGCAATAAAGAAATATAGAAGGTGCAAGTATGATGAAGTCCGGATTTCCATTTTCAATTTTTAATCAGCATTGTTCCTTAAAATGCTACTCCTACTAATACAGTTCCATGTTTTTTTTTATAAGAGTGTGACATGACAGATGGTAACCAATACCTAATAAGCAATACTTGGAAGTTGGAAGATTTGATTACAACATCTAATAAAAACAGGTAATAGTGGCCATATACATTTTACCGAAGAAATAGAAACAATTAAATTATGATGATTTCCAGCCGCACCTGGAGCCACCATTCTTGACTCCAGCTGTTCACCAGCCGTCCACCAGCTGTCCGCACATGGAGTTGTCTGCCAGCTATCTTCCAGCCTCACCTCAAGCTGTCCACCAGCTGGCCACCACCCATCCTCCAACGTTCACACCCAAACTCAGCCTATAAATAGAGGTGCCAACCTCAGTTGTAAGCATCACTTAGACACACAGAAACACCAAGAGTGAATTCATCCAAGTAGTGAGAGTTCTTAGTGAGTGTTGTGTCAGTGGTCTGAGTTTGAGAGTTTTGTTTTGAGTTTGTAAATCTCTGTAATTCTATTCTTGTGAGTAATAGAAGCTGTTTTTCTCTCAAATTCGTGTGTACCAACACCTAATTGATCCGTTGGCCTCAACAAATTACCTATACATATTCATTGACCTTGAGATTAGAACACTTGGCATCCTGAAGCAACAGAGTCGAAGTGAAACCGAATCTATTTGAGTCAAGATCAAACTGCATTAAATTATCTTCCAACTGATGCCCTCCGATCACAACGGGCGTTCTCCCGCGGGTCCCACCGTCCACAAAACCCAAACACCACACATCCACTCCTCCCTTCGCAACCCTCACCATCGAATTCCCGCCAAAGATTCTCCAGAACACGTCCTCGCTGTGCATCACCAGATCAACGGTGGGCACCGCGGGTCCAACTCGTGTCACCGTGAGATCCCCCGCAGGGTAGCACACGCCAAACGGCTCAACAGCTTCCGTCACCGTCAAGTTAAAAGCAGATGACTCATTCACAAAACGCTGAACAAATAGTCTGTAAATAGAACTTTCTAGAACAGTGTAGGGCTCCGCAGTGCTTATCTTGGTCCCACCGAAGCCGGACTGATCAACGGTCAGGATGGAGGAGTTAATATAAAGAGGCTTACCGTTGACTTTGATTGAGGTTAAGTTTATGAAATACTCATCAGACGGTTGAGGATTGTCGGTGACGACGGTGTCCGCAACGGGGTTTACGATGAGTGGTGTGTAAGTAAGGTCAATTTTGGAAGAGAAAAGAAATGAGGTGGCAGTGGAGGCGAATATAGCTGCGCCTGTGTTGGCAGATGAAGCTGGAAGGCAGAGAGTGAAAGAACGAGGTGAGGTTAATGAAGTGCTGAGTTGGGCCGGGAGGGAGTAGTTGGCCCGGCCCAATGCAGCGAGGCCCAATACATTGGAGGCGAGGCCCTGGAGAAGATGGGCCGTGGCGCAGGAGAAGATGAAGTCGGAGATGAGGACGAGAGAGGAGGAAGCGTCGTAGGTGGGAAGAGCGAGGGAATCGATGAGGGCGGTGTCGAGGAGGGTGTTTCTTGTGACGGGGTTTTCGGGGAAGAGGGCGCAGAGGGAGGAGTTGTTGGAGCATGCGTTGGAGGGGAAGGAGTTGCAGAGGGGGGTGTTGCAGGGGATGTGGTGGGAGGAGGAGGAGCTGTAGGTGGAGTCGCAGAGGACCCAGCTCAGGGAGGAGCCAAGGTGGAGGTGGAGTTTTGTGGGTTGGAGTGGGGTTTTCAGGAACACGGAGAGAGTGTAGAGTTGGGTGGTGTCGTCTTTTGAGATTGGGGCTACGAGGGGGATTTGGGAAGTGGGTGTGAGAGAGAGGAGGAAGAGGAAGAGTATGGCGAACAAGAAGTTGAAGTTGAAGATGCAGAGAGAGGAAAGAGGAGGCATTTTGGTTTGCTTGCGGAGGAAAAGGAAGAATGCTGGATCAAGGAGATAAAGAAAGAAACAGTGGTTTGGTTGGTGTTGGAGTTTAAGTGTTAAACAGTTGATGATATAATTACGAGGCGACGGATTCTCGGAAAAATAGCCCCTTGATGGACTAAATTAATTGCGTCCACCCATGTACAAATATTGTCGGTGCAACTCATCGTTCTAGTTTCATATGCTGCATGTAGTATAAAGTACGCTAGTTTAGTGTGGCGTGGCCAAACTACCTTATCAATATGGATAAAGATGTGCAGACACGTCCTAAGAAATTTAGATATCTTATGATATTTGACACTTCAAGACCATAACAATAAAGAAGCACAAGTGATGACATATAAAAATTACATAAGTTTAAGAACCATCGTAACAAGATAGTGATACCACAGATTTAGGAAACAAAAAAGTCAAAAACAAACATTTTTATATTTTGAAATTCTGAAAATAAGTATTTTTTTTTTTAAAATAAATAAAGCGTTCTCTCAACTCTTATGTGGTGTTGATCTCTCAACAGCTTAATGATGAAACATATGGCTTGAAGAAGACAACACACCCTTTTGATCTAGATGTATTTTGATCACACGGCCACAAAAACAGAATTACAATATAGATAAACGAAATAGTGTAAACTTATTTTAACTTTATTTTAAAGAAATAATTATTTTTAAAAGACTTGCTTAAGTTAAAATAATAATAAAGTGAATAAAGGCATACAGCAGTACACGGTCAATTAATTTACCTTTCACTGAAAGACTGGTGCCAAAACAAAGTAAAAAGTAAAACTAGAACAAGTGGGAGGTATCCAAAGAGCCGCACTCTATCAAGTATCAAAAAAGTTTCTTGAAAAATACAATGGTATGAACTTGCAATATTTGAATTACTGTAACCTATCAAAGCCGTTTTTATTGAGCTTTTTCCAATATGATCTTCTGAACTTGATATCTGCTGTTAAAAAAGAAATACCAAAAAGGAATAAAAATAAAAGAAATAATAGGCAAAATTGCTAATATACAACAGCGACCAAAATCTTGTTAGCCAAACAAAATCATAGAACCTAAGCTTCTTTCCTATGTGATGCATGAGCCTAACAATGCCGTAGCACAAATACAATCTCCTGGAAAAAATTGTACAGCTTTATTGCTGGTACTTCATTCAGGAGACTTTGCTCGCTCTTCAATAAAAATACGATGTCGTTCGACATGCTTAGCTTTTATTATAACTCACTTGCGCCGCGAAGAGACCATATGCTGGTGAGCCTTGATATCCCTTTGTATTCTGTCTGCATACTAGGGTAGGCGAATGATCTGATTGATCTCATTCAATAAGACCTCTTCTGTGATGTTATCCTTTATGCTTCGCATTACCTGTGTTAAAAAATTAACAAAAACTGTTCAGCAGGCTTTTCACATGAGCTAGTTAAACAAAAGCATAGACAACTTAAAAGACGCCACTGGCAACAATAGAATGGAAAATTTTAACAGGTATAACCTTTCTATTGGTATTGATATCATTTGGAGTGGCTTTGTCTATTCTGATCCGCATACAGACCCAATGATGCTCCGCAGAATCCCAGTAGCATTCAATGATCTTCCCTGAATAGGAAGAAATGTCCGATGCATCTGAAAATCATTTGGAGCCAAAAATTGCAAACAATTAATCGTTTGATTGTTCCAGATCGGTTAAATTAACTCGAGAATTATGTTATAACTAACTTAAGACAGAATCAATTGCAAATGGAGTCTTGCAGAAGGAATATATATATATATATATATATATATATATATATATTTCACTACTAATCACAATTCAAGTATGGCCAAAATCGGGTAGTTCATGCAATTAGCAGTCATCTGGACCAATTAATAATAACAATAGTAATAATGCCATTAATTACATTATAATGGTATAAAATAATAATGATGGTGTAGAAGTTGTACAACCTTTAAAAACAACATTCTCCTCCATTAACTTCTTCCTTCCACGTTCAAATAGAAAAAGCAAGGGACGATTACCAGCTCCCACCTGTCAAAAAGATGGTTTCAACATAATTGGATTGTCATGTTAGAGAGGAATTTAGCACCACATAAACTAAGTCCATTTTTGAACTTGAGAAGTACTTGTACAACCTCACAGAGGAAATCAACAGAGTTCATCTCAGGGTATTTCCACTTCAGAAGACCTTCATGTGTGCGAGGGACATATGGATCATCCCAACCCTGATAGAATCCAACATTATTAACACAAACGAGTAGATAAACCAAACAGCATATGTGAATATTTGTGAATGGGGTGTTCTCAGCCAGTAAGTATTCTCTATAAACCAAAAAATTACATCCGTATTTAGATTTCTCAATAGTCATATTGACTCAATAAAATGAAAAACAAGAACTGAGAAATTTGGACTGTTCCCTAGTAGAGCATCAATTCAGTACATCATCCTGAAAGAACTGCTGTTTCCTACAAGCCAAGTGTTCATTGATCCAACTATCCTCTACATCCAAGCTCAACTTGGGAGGTTCAATCCTCTAGAGATACTAATTATTACCTGGAATACAAGACCATCTGATGAATGCGATAGTTGTGGAATGAATTTATGAAGGAGCTTTGACACAGTAGATAGCAACCAAAAACCCTTCCTCCTCACCTGAAACAAAAAATACAAAAAATATAAACAAATAGCTGATCCCACTGGAAAATGTTTCAGAGAATTAGAATAGCAAAATAATCACTATACGTACACTAAATGGTTCCAAGTCATATCTATAATAAGGATTTATACTCTTTGAGAGTCCCTCACGTTCCATGTTACGAGGTTCAATTACTTCTTTCTCCAGCAATTTCCACCTTTCACAGAACGGAAGCTGTGGGCATTTAGACCAAATGGTCAGGTCAAAAGTCAGCCAAGCACAAGTGTGAACATCAACCCAAGGACTTAAATGGTTCCAGGCATGCATTATCTAGTATTCTCTGTCATTTTTTTAATGTTTTACCAACTACCCAAAACTCATGAGAATACATTACATTTGCAGCCAGACTTCAATTGGAAGTTAGAACCCCCCCCTCCCCCCCTCCAAAAAAAAAATATATTGAATAGTATCTGATATTCTGATTGTATCAGTAATTAATTACAAGTTTACAAACTAGACACAGCTGCTCTGATGATGATGCTTCAAATTATCTCACTATTTGCAATGTCTAGCCAGATCCAAAAATATGGATTACTAATGATCCTGGGTTTTCAAACTTACTAAGGAAATGACCCATTATTCAGAGGTAGTTTCAAATCCAACTAGAAGCTTACAGGCGCTCATTTTAATGCAGGATTGTTGGGAGATACTTTAATTAACTGACAAATGCAAATTCCTTAATTGGAATACAATTTGGTTTTTGGTTGACCACTAAATACAGCAACTCGAAATAGCAAAAATAAACAAGAGTAAACCAATTTAAATTTCTTTACTTCATATAATATAGTAGGTGTAGGACATTATCCACCAAGAAGTCAGTAATATCTCAACAGTGCAGTTGTTAATAAATGTGTACCTCTGTCAAAGAAACTTGATTGATAGCCATCAAATCATAAATGAGGTATCTTCTCTCTTGCTTATGTGTATGTGGATCTGTGTCAATAATCATCTCCCCGTCAAGTAATGTGTAGAGGTGATTCCTCTCAGGTGTACCCTTGAAATGATTGTGATTGAAAACAATTGACTTATCCATTAGAGAATCTAAAATAAAATTTACAAAAGCCAAGTCACAGCTTCCTGACATCCAAGACACTCACTTGGCAACCAAAGTAAATTGAATAAACATACACACCCCATTAGTATATCTGCAAGGAAATCGCATATTGATCCTTTGGAAAAGAAATTTTCTGTCAATCAGATAACATACATCGCAAGTAATGAGCATCATATATCGTGTCCCATCAGCTTTCCACGTGGCATAGTAATATCGTTGTCTTAAGAGTTGCAGATTGTCCCTGCAAAAAAAAATATCTTAAGTCAGTTGACAAAATTAACAAAGATGAAAATTTAGATTTACAATCAATTTTTAATAAACAAATCACCCAACTCAAACTCAACTGCATCAAACGAATATGTTGTTCCCTTTTTAACAAAAACTGAAAAAGGATAGAATTAAGGAATGCCATTTGATCACAGAACATCCATTAACTTGACATATCAATTGCCAAATCTGGGCCAAACAGCACTTTGAAGTTAATTGTAGCATATTTTGCAAATACAAAAGATTCGTGTAATTTACTCTCAAAGAAACCATAGTATTATGAATCAGAAATAATTTTGATAGTCGATGCAGAAATTTGTTTAATTGGCCAAAGCTAAATTAAAATATACACTGGATAGACATCTGGAATTTGAACGTCCATCATGTTAATCTATAGAAATTAGTCTGAAAGGTTTTGGCAAACAATGCATCCCAAAATTAAATAGACGCACAATATGAAACCATGACTTCTTCATTGAAATCCTAGTGTAAGAATTAATAAATCACAAAGATCCTGTTCCATCTCAGTAAAATAGCCAAGTCCATCCTGAAGTTACATTTATTTCTCAATGCAATAGAAAACAAAATGATCAAATGTGGTAAGATTGGACCTGTTCAGAGAAACAGGGTGTGATCCAGGAAACTGTGAGCGTCCTCTTCCCTAAAAAGAGATAATATTAAATTTGAAAACCCAAAAATAATGCAATTAATTCATAAAATAATTTTATGCATAACAAACTAATGTTTCCAAATCAAATAATTACTTGGCTTCAAACTTCTTTTGGAATTTTACTGAGATGCATCAAATACAACCCATAGCACTCGATATGCATAACTTTATTTGTGTAATATTGATATGGTTGTTTCCGTTGACTTTAGGGGGAGACGAAAGAGATAAATAGAGAGATAGGAAGTATTGCTTAAGTGAAATTGATTGATTGTGCATTAGGTTGTGCATAAAATCTATACATTTAGGCTCTTAATAGACTAGGTGGGGATTATTTCCTAGGCAGAGTGAATGGGTGCTACTTCCTGAACACTAATTCCTATGAAAACTAAATCATACATGTGAGGCATGAATTCATTTAACATGTGATAAAAAACAGCATTCATGATTATCCAGAATGTGTTGAAAACTTGCATGTAACTCATATTCAAGAAAAATAGATAGAATTCAACAAAAAGCCAATTCAGGAACCCACCCCTGTGCCCAACTTGAGCAGTTGATAACAAAGTTCTTGCATTGGACGCAGCTGGTTTGGAGGAATTGGATCTCCCAAAGCATCATCACAACCAAACATAAGGAAAATCCACTTACTATCTCCCAGAAATAAATTGTGAACTGATTTAAGGTTCTTAAAAAAATCATATTTCTATTTCAACAGAGCACACAGACGTATGCAAAAAATGAAAGTGATATGAGGAAAACAATTCGATATTAATATGACCACATATTAATCTCATAGCCTGTTATTTAAAAAACTTCATAAAAAATACAAGCCATATAAGGCGGATAACATGCACACACAATAAGACCACGGAAGATGACAATTGAAAGAAAAAATACAATCATTTTCTATTTTTCTGTAACAATAAAGAATATTTCATAACTTGTTTAGCGTCATGGGAAATAAACTTAAGTAAAAAATTATATATCAAAGCAAATTAGCAAATAAAAAGTTTTGTTATCAGTGTATACATCCAAGTCTCAACAAAGAAAACAGAAAGATGCAAAGGATGCAGCCAATTCTATTTTCAGGCCATATCAGATACTCTTCAACAAAAGAAACCTAAAATAAAATAAAGCATAACTAACTGGCAGGTTCATGCTCGGACAAACTTGTTGGAAGTAAATTACATGCCAAGAAGTAAGGTATTCAACCCAGTGGCAGCACTACAAATCCATATCCACTAAGAAGCTAAATAATCTGAGTCAACAAGGCAAACATACCTGTTCAGGAATGTGTGCACAATTGTCCACAGCTGGAACAGCTGTGCCATGAAAACCGGGATCAGAAATTCTCTTCCATTCAGGAGTTTGAGGACAAAAACGATCTTCAGGCTTCTTTTCATTATAAAACATGTTCAGGGCGTCAATGTAGTCCTGCTTGTAAATTCCTGGGTGACGTGCACAAGCAAATTTATTTATCGCCTGGAAGATAACAAGCACAAAATTGCATAACACATTAATTACCAGAGTCAAACAGGTATTGAAAACAAACCTATGAACTGTCCTATAATTTTACTCACCTCAGTAACAGAAAGAGATTCCGTACGCACAAGAAAGTGAACAATCATATAACCTGTACGATTATGCCCATGTGTGCAATGTACAAGTATATATTTCTTTGTGTTTGTTCTTTGGGAGCAAAAATCCAGAACCTAAAATGAATATCTAACAAGTATAAATCATAAAACCTCAAGTAAGATGTCAAGAATTGTACCAGCATTGCTAAGAACACTAACAAGAAGACAATACTTGACTATGAAGTTGTGAACGTTGAGCAAAAGAATGAGTAGAAGTAATGCTCATGAACTGTACAGTGAACACCATCAACACTACAAAAGGAAGCTACCTTATCACAAAAGAATTTTATGGATTCATCATCAGGTACAGCATCTCTTCCTGTGCATCTTATCTGGCACAAGCAAATAAAAAATCTAAACTCAATTGCAATTAACATTTCAAAAACAATAGGACGAAATATAATATGCTACCTTGACATGACCAATCCCTTCTTTTGTCCAATCTGATACAGGATAGTAGCGAGTAGTATTTGTTAGATCAATCACTAAACCAAGCTGCAAAATAAATAAAGCTAAGCACTTTGATGCTAGTTGCAACAAGTTTATATACAACACTACGATGCAAACAAGTAAAAGCCCCCACAATGTTGCAAATTTGTCCCTTTCTGTAATTATTCATCTTTCTGCTTATTAGCTCAAACGAAATATAAAACACTTACTATCCTCATTCTTCCTGTTTCTATGTCTTTTTCATCAAATCCTAAAATGCAATCTAAGCCATCTTTTTGTCAATAGAAGTTCCCTAAGAACACCAAATTCATGTAAAACCCGTCACATTGTGACATGTGTGAACAATAGAACAAGTTCCTCTAAATGTTGTGAAGGAATAAAATGATAAAATGTTTAACATGGCCAATTAAAAAGATCGGTCACATAAAAAGATGTTGAAAAGTCACATCAAAATATATAACAAAACCATCCTGACTTAACTATTTATATCAGCAGCTTGTGCACACCAATCTATTATTATCTCCCTTTATGTACTTAATAAAAGTATAATTATCTTCTCAAAGAAGAACATACTAATATAGTAATCTGAGCTATTGATGATTACTGAGAATTTAATGTACTTACTTCTCTACCACTCTTTGTTGATGAATTGCTTGCTTGGGAGCATATTTTTGACTTGGAATGTAATCATTGAAGGAATCACCAAGTGGAACCTTTGAAGGGATTATACATGCTATTACTTGCCCATGTGGTGGGCAGTGTAACCAACCTGCATTATACGATCAACTAGAAATGAAAAATCTATAAAAAAAAAAATAAAAAAAAAAGAAGCACACCATAGAGTAACATTATTGCAAGAGTGTAAGATCAGTAAAGAGATTTCAACATTGTAAAGAAAATTGTAGCCTGAAGCCAAAAAAAAAACTTGTAAGAAAACCAGGCATACATAGTATATACTATCAAAAAAATAAAATGGCAAATTAGTAAAGAAAAAGGTTTTTTTCATGCAATAAGGACTTGCAATAGTTAGCTCAAAGGATGTAATCAACTTAAATTTCCAAGCAAAATAGTGATAGCTAAAAAATAAAGTAGTTTATAATAAAGGCCATGGACTATACCTGCATAGTGTATATCACAATTCCTGCAGCACATAGTTAACACTTCCACAAAATCACTTGCCCATACTGAACAAGTGAGACATTTAACACACGCAACCATCTCCATATAAGCCCACATTTGGTATAGCCTTTTTCATGGAATATAATTGTTCTTTTTTTTTTTTTTTTTTTTT
>PYAF01002381.1:404355-418001 GCA_007407185.1 Glycine tomentella
GGGGGGGGGGAGATTATCTCTCTAAATTAAGTTGAACCAAAACACACTAACTCTAATTTGTGCAGGGAAAAAACAACCCTCCAATGCCAAAGGCAACTTTTAGCTTCATTGATTTACAGCAAGTCCTTAATTTGTATAGTGAAATCCCTAATGCAAAATAGAAAATGAATATAAATTTCAACTTTCATACACTACAATGAAATTAAAGTGCCGGCCAATATCTTCACAATGTAATAGTCTATAATTGACAACCAAATCCGTGTGTATTGTATATAAAATAGATAAATAAACAAATAAAAACAAGAGCCAACCATCAGGAACCGTGTTCCGATCATAAGGTCTAGAATTCGTATTGTATGGTCTCCATTCTTGCCCTCGATCCATATGTGGGGGCTTTCTTTTCAAACCTCTGTGTATCTTCATTATTATGCTGCATAAAGAACTCATAATAAGAAACAGCACAGGAGCTATCTCAACAAAAATGACAAAAGTTACAATTCAACAATTATCTGATAAAATGCATCACGTAAGATTGTCAGGAGTAGAATGACTTGAACGAGCATAGCTGAAGAGCAATACTTATGCTTCCAAGCACACATGTATATTTTTTAGGTTACCATATTATTGGAACACAATATTCACGGACTAATCTTTATCAGAGAATCTAGTTGGACACTTTTTAGTGTAGTTTATTCCATGTACATATTTAAACAATTTTGTCCCTTAATTGATTCTAAAAAGCACCACTAACACTAGATGATTATTATAAAAGATAATTTCTTAAACATGACAGTTTTTTTTACATCTTTTAACCATTTTTTATTTTTAATTAAAAACTAAAAACAAAATATATTGTTGATTAAGGCACAATGACTAGTTGAGTACAATTTTTGCAAAAACTATAAATACTAAGATTTAAAACAACAACACACATTTTTTATGATTTTGCTACAAAAAAAAATAAAAATCATACACTACTCTAAACTAAACTAAAGCTCCTTGATATATCTTTTTCTTAACTACGGTAATTAGAATTTTTTAATCTTTCGTGAGACTCTAAAATATCCCACAAACTTCGACCATTTGGATCAACTATAGATTATTGTTTAGTCTAAAACTTAATCACAAGCCTATCATTTTGTTTCCAAAGATGTATTTTATGAAAAATAAACATAAGTCTTTCCTCACAATCTCGTTCTCAAATGGGTTATATTACTACTATGATTTTATCAAATGTGTTTACCTTTTTCGGCTGCCAAAAACATTATTTCATTAATTAAAAATGTTGTTTAAACTTTGTATTTTAATTACTACAAATAAATGAGATAAGTATTTTTTATATACAATTTGTGTATAGTATACTAGAACAAAATATCTTTAGTGATAGACAGGGCAAGTTTAGTAAATGGTATTAGTTTTGGGTTGTATTTGTTGTGCTGCAGTGGGAATTATTGTCTTGCTTTTTCTACTTTATTTCAGTGGGATAGAGTTTGTTAATTTAATGTTGTAATTCGATAACAAAGTATTTTTACCTATCTTGTTATCTGAAAGTATTTTCTCTATCTCCAATATGTCTCATGAGTCATGCTATGCTTAGTGACAATAAAATCTTCACTTGCTTATAAAAAGACTTACAATATTATGTTACTATATAAGTATGTGACAGGCAGTAGGATGATATTTATTTTGTGTGATCTATAATAAGGATATATGTAGAGTAGTTTGAATGTTTTATATTTGTCACAAAAGTATTAGATATTGCTTTAATTTAATTAAAATAGTATTTTTAACAAAAATATAAATAATTTTAAAGATACTCTTTAAAAAAAATATGTAATTTTAATAAAATGATATCTTTTATCATTTGAACATAATTTATATCTTATTCCATCTTTATTTGGTCCATGTTAAATATAAGACAAGATAAACAATCTAGATAGATACAAGTATTATTTGCTAGAGACAATATTGATCAAGTTATGGCCATGGTAGACAATATTTTTTTATAGTATTTATAAAACTATATGTTCAATATTGGTATTTGGAAACCTAATTAAAATGAAACAACCCTTGTTAGTTGATCAAAACATTTAATGATATTTATTACATGACTTATTTCAATAAATGGTGACATGAGTTTAAAAAGGGATATCCTCATTTACACTATAATAGCCTTGTGAATGAAATATTCTCAATATTCAAACTCTCATTCTAGTATTTAATGTTGTTATATATTGAACTCAAATTTAATACCAGTAAAAAGTCATAATATTTTGTATCAATTGATTCACACTTGTGTGATTAACTTTTTACCTCTGTCAATCAATACTTTTCATCTTTATTGCTAATTTGAGTTTTATTTTTTAAAAATTGATCATTGTTAAAATTAAAATGACCATTTTTCATCTTTATTTGTAAATTGATTTTAAAAAAATCAATAATTAAAATCATTTTTTATTAATAGAAACTTTTTAATTATAAATATAAAATACAATCTATATGCTAAAAATATTTATTTATTATAAATTTTAACTATAATATAATTTATATTAAAATTTATTTATTTATTATAATTTTCAGTTATAAAAAATAATCAATAAATTGAAAACATTTGACCTTATTTATTTATTTTTATTATTTTCGTGGGGGGTTTGTTTCACTGAGGACAGTGAGACTGAGAACTACTACAATACTTATAAAAGCTGTTGCAGCGACCGACGAGTCTTGTGTGTGACCTCCAAACCCTGCCGTCAGTCACCGTCTTCTCTGCCGCCATGAAGCTCGTCAGGTTTCACATCTTCATTCTCATTCCGCGTTTCCCTTTTTGTTACTTTTTTTTTTCCAATTTGAAGCTGAAATGTGTATAAAACTGGAACAGGTTTCTCATGAAGCTGAATAACGAAACCGTATCAATCGAGCTCAAGAACGGAACAGTTGTTCATGGCACCATTACAGGTTCTCTTTTCTCTTCGGCACTTCTCCGAATCTTTTTGTTCTTCACCGCTCCATTTTGTTGATGCTTTTGTTAAACCCTAGTTTGGTTTCGCGCGTAAACCTTTTATGTTAAGATTTAGCACTAAAGCATTTGGTCTTCGATTTAGTTGCTAATGTCATGCTGTAGCTTTGTAGGGATGCTCGCTGTTTTTTCAATTCCTAAACCTAATGCAATTGTTCACTGCTTTCTCTAATCGTCACCCTGGAATTTCAAAACCTTCCTTTTGGGGGTTTTGGGAATTAGATAGCATTTTTTTTTCTTCTTCTTGTGTATAGCATTCAAATGATTAGATTCCACATGTTATTCGCATAAAATGAGATCTCATGTTATGACTTTGTGCCCAATGGATTTCTGTTTGGATACCCTTTAAGATCAGGGTGGCTACCTCAAAACCACGGTGTCACCATGATTTTTCCAAAGCAACAATGTGTTGCTTCACACTCACTGTGGTTTCAAAGTTGAATTTGGCTCACCTCACCGCCACCCTAACTAGAATAGATTTTGTTGTCATAGTCGAAAAAAGGTGAAGCCGAAGCAGTTTTGTCATCTTTAAATAAAATTACCCATTCTTTTGTGATGCTACAATTTGACACCCACCCAAGCTCTTTCTCTTGTGTATAGAGCAATAGTCTATAACAAAAACTACAAAGATTCTGATTATTTATAGTTTGGAAGATTAATTCTAATGAAATCCATGGGATGTTTTTAATATATTTTTCTATGTTATCAAGTCTCTGCGTTGCTAATGGAGGTAGGTTCATCATAATCGACAATCTCTTGTCCCAAGAAAAAAGTCGTAATCATGTATTACTTGCAAAGCATTACCGGCGATGCTTAAACTAAGATCCATTTTTTAACTTAATATATTCCTGTTCAACTTTTTTGCAATGGTTGGTATTTGACTTCTTTGCTTGTAATTCCTCTGTTAACAACTCTGTTTCTTGTCAAAGTGAATAGCTAATTAGCCTGTCATTCTCTAAGGCTTTGTTTGGGAGTTAGGAGGGGAAGGAAAGGAAAGAGATTCAAGGGGAAGGGAGGGGAAGGAAAGGGAGGAAAATGAGAGAAGTTCCTTCCTCCTTGTTTGGGAGTTAAAAATATATTAAGAGAGGGAAATTGAGATTTAATAAGATGTTAAATATGAAAATTATATAATTTAAATGTAAAAATATATTAAAAATATATTTTAATATATTTTGGAATTTGTAGTTGGGGTAGAATAGTAATTTTAATTACTTTTCTTTCTAAAAACCCCCCAAATTGGGGTAACAACAAATTTTAGGTTTTGGAGGATTTTGGAGGAGTTTTAAAAATCCTCAAATCCTTTCCCTAAAAAATTAAAACTCTCAAACAAGGAGATGACACCATCTAAATCTTTCCCTTCCCTTCCTTCCCCTCCAAAATCCCTCTCCCAAACAAAGCCTAAGAGACAACAAGATGGGAACTCTGTCATCAGCATGATAGGTTACAACTTACTGCATAACTAATATGATCAATTTTGAACTTTGAAATGTCTCTAATCTCATTGCACCTAAACTAGCTATGGGATAGATTATTTTTTGGTGGCTTTTCATTGATGAGCTGCTATGTCTTTTCAAAATTCCTGAATTTTGACATGATAGAGAGATTGAACAGCTTTCCTGAATCCGTGAATTTTTTTTCATGTTCAACTTCTTGTTCTCTTCACTGTTATGCCTTACATAATGAATAGGATCTTTCTTGTCTTTTTCTGTTTCGAGCAATGTCCTGTCCTCTAAGAGGCTCAAACACTTTTAGATGGTAGCAATGTCTTGTCGTATTTGTGTCCTGTGTTGTATGACTTGTATCTATGCTTTCTAGCCTGTTTTCCCCTCATTTGTACTGATCCTAATTTCTCCTTTATAATATTGATGTAAAAAAAAACAACTAATTTCTCCTTCATTAGGAAAATTTCTGTTGCTTATGACATTTTTGTATGAGGCAATGTTATGTCTTACATAATGAATAGGATGTTTCTGGTCTTTTTCTGTTTCGAGCAATGTCCTGTCCTCTAAGAGGCTCAAACACTTCTAGATAGTAGCAATGTCTTATCGTATTTGTGTCCTGTGTTGTATGACTTGTATCCATGCTTTCTAGCCTGTTTTCCTCTTATTTGTACTGACCCCAATTTCTCCTTTATAATATTGATGTAAAAAAAGCAACTAATTTCTCCTTCATTAGGAAAATGTCTGTTGCTTATGACATTTTTGTATGAGGCACCTTGAACTCTAGGGTCTGAATACCTCACTTACGAGGCAAATCTATTGCAATTTAATTTTATGGCACTATGACAGTATTGGACCTCTTAGCCTCTGGAACAAGTTTCCTTAATGCTGTAATTTAGAATAGCTATACTTTACTTCTTAGAGTCTGAATTCCGTTATCTTTAATTGATGGGTACATATCAGTTAATGTCTAGCAAAAAGTTTGATGTTTTGTGTCTTTAAGCCTTATTTGGGATGCCATTAGAGAAGTGTTTTGCAGCTTTAGTTGTACTGATCCATGGACTTGATGCTATATCGCAGGTGTTGATATCAGTATGAATACACATTTGAAAACAGTTAAACTAACTCTGAAAGGGAAAAACCCCGTTACTTTGGATCATCTCAGTGTGAGAGGCAACAACATTCGATATTATATCCTTCCTGACAGCTTGAATCTTGAGACTTTACTGGTTGAAGAGGCTCCTAAGATCAAGCCTAAGAAGCCAACTGCTGGTATTGTATACTGTCACTAGAATGTTTATCAGAAGTCAATTATGTTCAGGTTGACTGTCATCTAGGGATATCTGGTTCTCAAAGTTTTTATTTTATTTGCAGGGAAGCCTTTGGGAAGAGGGCGGGGCCGAGGACGTGGACGTGGCCGTGGTCGTGGCCGTTAAGTTGCACATCACAAAATTTGTGGCATTTGCTTGTACCTTTATTGTAGGGAATTTTTCTGAGAGAAGTTTTAAAGACGTTGTAGGAGTGCTGTTAGTTAGTCATGCAGACTTTGTTCATGTTGCCATTTTCTTGCATCAATAATTTGAAGTTATCGTGTATAATTCCTTCCTGTTGGATAATTGCCATATCTCTCTAGTCTCCACTGAAAGAAACTGCCTATGTATGTGTAGTTTCACAAGGTGAAGTTAAATTACTGATGATAGCCGTTGTTCCTAGTGTTAATTGAAGACTTTTTTTTACATATACTGGATATTAAACTTGACTCCATTTAAGAGGGAGAAAGTAAGCCATAAAAGCTGCTCTAAGTATTGATTTTATAGTGAATATATCAACGTTGATGCAATGTCTGGTAAAGATTTTGAAACGAACAAAACCAATTATATTAAAATAGATACGTAGTTTTGTTTTTAAGTCAAAAAAAGAGGTGAGCAACGGTAGCAAAAGGGTTGAGTTCATTCCAATTAGGCTGACACCACCGAATTAGATGAATATATTTTTATAACATCTGACTCAGTGATTAATTTTATATTATTTTAAATTTTTGACAATAATTAATTAGAAGTTACTTTAAATAGAACTTTTAAAATTATTGTTATAAAGATTATTATTTTTTATCATATATGGAAATCTAGGAATAAATTGTGTATAATATAATTTTTTTACACTATTAATTATTGTAATTAAATAATTTTCTATTTGTATTTCACATTCTCGTGAGATACCAAAACATTAGAAAAACGTTTTGTTAGTCTTATGAATTTAACTAAAATATATTAGAGACCTCATATATTAATGCTGTAAAAAAGGTTGTTAAAAGCACCAATAGAGAGACTTAGAATATTGAAAGAAAATAAGAATGTTGGAAAAAATGTTAAAAAGGTCTTAAATAATATCCTTAAAATTGTTTTTAGTTGAGCTCAATAATACTATCCATGTAATTGATTTTGGATTTGAATCTTCTTATTTATTTAGTGAATCTCAATCTTAAATTATAAACAAGTGAAATAAAATTTAACTGATGAAAAAGATATGGAGTTTTGATGGTGGAGATTTCTATCCAAGAAAATCCAAGTAAAAATTTTACTTAAAATGTTCATTTCCAAATGACTTTACCTAGTAGTGGAAAACTTTTGCTATTACACTCAAATTATAAAAATTATTTTAATAATCTAATTATGATTTGTGATGATATAAAACAAACATAATTTCATTCAAGTCGAATAAAATTATTATAGATGATAAAGTTCTGGTTCAGAGTGTTTAATAGGATGTTTTGAGATTTGCTGAAAGACTTGCAAATAGACATTCACCAATGGATTTGCCACTCGCGGATTTATATGGTCATGAAGGTGGATAGATACACCCCTCATTTTAATAAAATCACTAATATTTGTTCTAAAATATTATATTTTGCATCTAATAATTTTATGTATTTGAATCTCCTTACCAGTTCACACGTAAGAGTAAGTAAATATACCTTCTTATTTTAATAAAATGCATAGTCTTAAAATTTTATATTTTGTATCTTTTATCTTCGTGTTTGAACCCAACTATCCCATATTATGATGATAATTATAAATTTTTATTTTTTTAAATAAATTACCCCCACTGATCCAGGATTCTAGATCCACCACTAGGATCTACCTCCACCTTCTTCAAACAGTCGGTCGATCTACCTCATAATTCATATTACTACAAACAAACTGAAAAATAAACATATCACAATACAAGTATATACTTACAACTTGAATTTGGGATCACTATTGAACAATCTTATGTGACAGTAGTATAATTTACAATAATAATTTTTATAGTAATTAATTTTTTATTAATAAAAATATTTATTAATTAATTGATAATATAATCAGACTTGAATCATAATTTACTCAATAAATATAATTTAGTTGACAATACACACTTAATTTATGAAAAAAAAAACTGAGGAATTTGATCTCAACATAATATAGTATTATGAAATAATGATAAATCTTAATATGACTAAATTTTAAACTGATTACAATTGTTATAAAAAAAAAAAAAAAAAAAAAAAACTATTGTTGTCATTATTAGTACGAAACGGTGGGTTACGTAACTTACGTTACGTGTGAAAAAGGAAGAATGAGCGAGTGGTCAAAGTTAAAGTTGTCCCAAGTTGTGTGTCTTGTTTAAGAAGAAGCTAAGATTTGCGAAATTGTGGTGGTGGCTAAACAGTGGGAGCACGCAATCTTTGCATAAATACAGAGAAGAGGAAAAAACTAAAAAAGATAAGAGAAGAGTATCAAAATGGGGAAGGCAAAAGAAGCCGCGGTGGTGGCGGGAGCCCTAGCTTTCGCATGGCTCGCTATAGAGCTCGCTCTCAAACCCTTCCTTACCAAGGCACGTGCTTCCATCGACAACTCCGACCCGGCACGTGACCCCGACGACGATGCTCTTCCTAAAACCACCTCTGACGACGTTCCCGACGCCGCCGACGTGCCTGTTGCTGCTGATACTATAACCACCGACGCCGCCTGAAGTGGTCTCTCATTCATGTTATTTTAGATTTCGTCATATCTCAAAATTACTGTCCAAATGAAATAATATTGTTAGCCTTTTGTGCTTCTGTTAAATTTGTATATTGTGTTGTCAGTAAATGCTCTCTTTGGTTTGGTTTTAGGATTGAAAAAATATCAGGTTGCTCTATTCTGTTTGTTTCCCTTGTCATTAGATACATGTGTATATTTGATTTGCACTTAAAATTATTGTGATGTGCGATTTTAATATAATTCAATGAATAAAAATAAAATGACATAGAAAACAAGAGTTTTGATTCTTTTGCAAAAGTATTTTCCATGTTTTTACACCAGATTTCCAAACATGCACGTAAACGGACAATTGGTATTTTGGTACTTCACGTTTTAGCTTTTGCAGTCATATGCCTGCTTGTAGCTATCAAATTAGAACAACAACACTAGGATGTGCCAACTTAAATGCCTGTCTATATTTTTTGTTTTTGTTTTTTGGGAGGAATTAACATTTTAGGAGAGGGGATGGTGCTTAATGCTTATTGTTTGACAATTTTGATGCTTTGTGCTCCTTTACTCACACCACAGTTAGTTATGATTTAATTTGGTGAGCTCCTCTCCTCAGGTTGTGTCACATTAAATTGGGAATGGAACAAATATGCACAGATCATAGTGCTACTGTTGTTAACCATTAATTAGCTATACCTGTGATATTTTTTTAGAACTACTATCTTTATAAAATAAAATTATACAAAAGTTTATGCAACAATTTAGGCAAGATTCATAGATCCCATATTTCTAAAGCCTAGGCTAGACTACCATCTTCTCTTTTGTCAAAAAAGAAGAAAAAAAAAACTATCATCTTCTCTACGAGGGCAAATATTGTCCCATGGTAGAGGATGAGCTTTACCCCAAATAAAATCTCTCACATAGTTTTCAATTGTCACATAGGCTCACAGGGATCAAAGAAAGCTGCACGACATTACTGGGGATACTTAACAGTTAACAGAGATGCCAGGGTTGAGAAGAATATATGATGATAATGACTTAATTTCCCTTTTAATTCTCTTATTTTTTTTACTTTAATTAAATCTGAATGTCCGATTTTTGTGTTTTTTTAGTTTTAATAACTAACTTGCTGGTTAACATTATTTGAGAAAAATATTATAGAATTAGCTACGTTTACCCTCTTGTCCCAAACATGGCAAAAGGAGTCCAGAGTGCTATTGATTTAATTTTTAAATAAACCATACAAAATGTCGTTAAATTAATTCTCAAATTAGAATTATGCTAATTTTTGTCACGCCACGTATAATGGACTGGCCAATTCAATCATTGTACCAGCCTTGTAATTGGTCTAGTTGACATATTGGATTGGTCAAGCTTAATGCACCGATGCTACACGATATGATTTGGTTGGTTTATTGTATTTTTTTTTAAAAGCACCCATGTAGAAACAAGTAGATTCAGAACTTTCACGAACTTTAGTAGAATCACTTCGAACAGGTCTAGTACTTCCCTCGCCAATCCATCAAGCTAGCAACATTAATATTCATGGCTTGTCGGTTGCTAATAACCACTTATTTGCCTTATCATATCTCAACAGCAGTTGTCTTTCACAGTCGCAACCTAACAAAAGGGCGAAGCATGTGACAAGAAGGAACAAAAAAGAATGTAGAAGTCTTAACCTAACAAAAGGACGAAGCATGTGAAAAGAAGGAACAAAAGAGAATGTGGAGGCAAAAAAACAACAAAAGAGATTGAAGATATGAGGTGTATGTGTTGTTGCTGAAACGAAAGATGAAATATAATAAGTAAATTGAGTGGGAATTTGACTTTTGGGGGGCCATCTGGTCGGAGTATATTAGTAACTACCATGCATTAACCCAATAAGTTCAATTAACTTAAGGTGAGTTTGGTATGATGAAAGGAAATAAGTGAAAAATAAAATAATTTTTATTTATTTATGGAAATTAAAGACGATATCAAAAAATTTATAATAATTTATATATTTTGTTTAGTTAATTGAATTAGATCTTTGACCGATAAATAGAATGGATGAAAATATAGAAAATAAGTGAAAATTGATAAGAAATAAAATAAAAATAGGTGTTAAATTTAAGGTTTTGTTTGGTATTCATAAAATGACGCCAAAAGGAAAGAGACAGTAAGAGCGTAGAAGACAATGAAGTTTATTCGTTTGGTAAGCATGAAATGCTGTGGACAAAAAATAAATAAAAAATGTGGAGTCCAATCTGCAGAGCTTTTTTTGTGAAGTGGGAAGTGAAAAGCAAAACGTGGAAATACACATTGTTTCAACGCTTTACCAAAGTTATCCACCTTGTGGCACTGGTGAGTCATGACAACATTTATGGTAGTGGAAGCTTGCACCCTTGTTGCTCATCTTATTGTTTGTGGAGTTGTTGTTTATTCAGTATTCATGCTCTTTTTTTGTGGTCGTCCTTTTTGTTGAGTGAATCAAATTGCCGCCCCTACGCTGAGATTTTAAGTACCAAACTAATCGATTATGCTTACATGTATTGGTCATAAAAATAACATTAATGTTATAAAGGTAAAATGATATTTTTATTAATATTCTATTTTTTTTAAATAAACGACCTTATAATTTTATTTTCATCCCATTTCTCTTCCAATAAACCAAACAATTCATATTTTATTATATTTCTCACATATTTATCTTTTTTTTTTCTTCTTTTCTTGCCTACCCATTTTCTCTCTTTTGTTTTCTTTCTCTCTATTGAACACAGATAAATTGAAAATATATATATATATATATATATATATATATATATATCAAGTGAATGGAAATAGACATGAAGTAAAAATAAACAATAAATCCTACAATTTTTATTTTCTTCTTCTTTTATTTCCTCTCAACCAAACACATTAATTTTATTTTCACATATTTCTCTCCTCTTCACTCTATTTCTCCTTTATCAAACAAAGTGCCAGTTTATTTAACTACTAAAACAATTATTAAGAATATCTAATTGAGAAAATAATAAAAATAAATATTCTTCAATTATTCTATTTTATAATGAGTTTAATATGTATGTATTGCTTTTAAAAAAACTAGATTTTGTCAAATAAGAAATCTTTGTTGACATTATACAATATATGATTGAGTCGCACTATAAAAGTTCTTTTACATTTTGATTTTATATACTATTTACTCATTTATAATATAAAAAACTGAATGTTCAACTATTATTTCCATTAACAATAATATTTTATATATTTAATTTATATTCGAACCAATTATATACAATTATCTGTCTCGTAAAAACCTTTATACGGAAGGCTTTCGTACCATTGATAAAAAAAAATGCCCTAATTGAAACGGTAATCCATTGATTTAGTACCCAAATTGAGTTGAAAATTAGGTCAAGTTTAACAATTATTGAAGAGAGGTGTAATTTACCATTTTATTTTTCCTTTCATCATATAGTTTAATATTTTCCAATTCAAACAAAGCATCTAGCTTACAACATTGAAAGGCACAACCTCAATAGTATGGTTTTAGAAGAGTGTTAATAATATGCCTTCTATGACATTTTTTCAAAAATAAGTTATAGATTACTAACTTTTTTTTTTTAGAATCGCAACATGAATGAGATTAATTAAATAATAAAGATTAAGATCGATATCATTTTATGGCTCCCAACAAATTTCAACTAAGAATACAAATAAAAAAATTAAAAAATACCTTTTTTTTTACCAAAATAAATACCTTTTAAGACATTATATAAAGGATTAATACATCTTTACAATGCTTTTCAATAAATTTTCACCGTAAATTTTAATAAAAAAAATATCTATGAATTCTTTAATTAATATCTTAAGTAAAATAATCAGTATTCTAATAAAAAAATTAAAATTTTGTGTTCATAATTTTTATTAATTTATTTATTTATTTATTTATTTTGGATATCCCACACCCATGAAACTTCGTGGAACTGGGCAGTGGCAAACAAAATAGATATTTTCTTTATGGCGAGACAGATAGATATTTTCAGCTTGTTTGTTTAATAGTCCCAAAAAACAAATTAACAAACCAAAAGCGTCTTTTTTATATTATTTTTTTAGAAAGATTTTTATTATTGAATAATATTACGTATAACTTGTGTAAAAGAAAATATATAATTATATTAAATATTCATAAAGTATTTAGTTGGGTATACAAATAAGTATCAATATAAATATTCGATGGTGTAGACTTCTAATATATAACTAGATTAAATATTTAAGAGAAAAATTTGATTTCATAATCATTCTATTCGATTTCAATAAAATTACTTCACGTAAAAAAAATACTTAAGGATGTTTGATTAGATTATTTTAACTTTAACATTAAAAAAAAACTTTCATAATCTTAGAAATACTTTTAAAATTTTAAATAATTGAAATTAAAAATAAAAGTTGAAATGAAAGTTATAAATGGGTTTAAAAAACTTTGTAAAAAAGGGTTAATAAATAACTTCTAACATTTTCATGAGAATTTAACTTTCTTACTCTTAACCATGAGAATAAAGATAAATAAAATCATTTTTATAATTAGATTTTTGGAAATAGAACAATAATTAAGAGTATTTTTTCTAAAACTCCAAACAAACATAAAAATACTATACTCTTCCGTTTGTACATCTGGGAATGAGTTTTTAATCATGAAACAAACGCACTCGGTCTTTACTTAAAAAAATTATACAATACTAAATCGAAGAAGAGAAAAGAAAGAAATATAAATAGAATGGGATAACAAAGATAATAAGAGGTATTAAGAGAGAGAGAGAAAATTGTGTAAATTATGATGTGTTTTTATGGAAACATTTAATTTATTCTTTAAATTTATATATTGTTGTCATTTTAGTCTTAAAACTGAGAAAAACTTAAATAAAATTTTGAAACTTTCAGAGTTTCATTTAATTACCTGAAATCAACTTTCTTCTTCTTCTTCTTATTTTGGTACATAGTACAAAGACTTAAATTATAATAATAACATAAATTTAGAAATTAAAATAAAATAAGAGTTAATTTCATAGAATTAAACAAAACTCTAAAAAAACTCATTAACTTTTTTGAATTATTCTTAATTTTAAGAACTAAACATCATATGGAATACAAATTTAGGACTAAATTTATTATTTTTTTTAAATATATTTTTTTATATTT
>PYAF01002381.1:418101-430956 GCA_007407185.1 Glycine tomentella
TTGTAATATAATCATTTTTAGTTTACAATATATTCTTTTTAAATTATTTTACTACTCTTGAGTTATTTTAACTTTTGATATTTATCATTAATTTAAGTTTATTAAATGATTAAATGATGATGTAACAATTTGTTAATCTATCACATCATTATATTAATTAATGTGTTATGTCATTACTTAATAACAGAGACTAATAATATATAAAAATAAAAGTTTGAAAATATAAACTAATAAAATAAAAATAATTTTAGATAGTAAACTGGAAAATAAATATATTACAACTTACAATTGTAAAAATATATTTAAATCAAAATAAAACATGGTATGAGTTGTCATAGAAATAACATATTTAATATATATATATATATATATATATATATATATATATAAAGAAGCATAAAAGAAAAAAAAAATAAAAAAAACATTTTATTATTATTTATGTAGCATTGGGTAACAAAGTATGTGGTTGACTGATGGGGCAGTTCAGAGTGTTGATGTGGGAGACGCGTAGTAAATCGGTACCCCACCCGCTCTCTCACAACCCAACCCGTGTTTGTGTTTCAAAGTCTCCCTCTCTCTCTTTTCATCTTTCTATTTCCCTTTCTTTCGCTTCAAATCTTGCTTTCTATTTTCACTCCCTCAAATCCTCTCGCTGTTCAGTGTTCACCTTTCTCATGCCGTCCTTCTCTGTTATTTTAGGTCACAACTCTCTTCCCCCTCTCTCTCTATACTCGATTTTATTTCTGTGTTTTTTTCTCTCCCTACTTTGTGGGTTTTTATATTTGTTACGCAATTCGTGCATGTTTCAGCTAAAGGGTTTAACTTATGCTTTAATTATGTGTAGCTCTGCAAAAGTTAGTTGTTGTAGCTATAAACCCTTCACCAAAATCCCATATTTCGAATGTGGGACTCAAGTCCCATACCATGCCTTTCAATTAGACCCTAACATAGTTAAGAAATAACTGATCAATGTAATAATTTGATTGCTTCCTATATGTATAGCAACAAGTTCTAGTAGAGGTCCGTTTATTTGTTTGTCTATACTCTATAATATCCACATGTATTATTTTGTAATTGCAATGTATGCCACTACTCCCTTCTTCTTCTTTTTTTTTTTTTTTTCATCGGCAAATATTAGTTGTTAGTATTGTTAGTATTGTTAGTTTTTGTTAGCGCAGTATTCGAACCCGAACCCGTGACCTTCTCCCCCTTTCCTTCTCCTTTCACCACTAGACTAATCTTGTATGTCCTTGTATGTCACTACTTGCTAACATCCACCTGTTTTGCAGCATAGTATTGGAACTGAATTTGAACCTTCTGATGCAAATGAACTTTTTAGATTACCAACGTTTTATGAATTTTTATTGCAAGTTAAGAAACTTCTGTTGATTTAATACTCTTCCTTAAGAAATCATTTAAATCAGAATTATTGTCTTAATTATGTCAATTTGATCACTATCCTGTGTGGCTCCTTTCCCTTACCTTGCTGGACTTTTGTCTGTGAATAGTGATTTACTATAGGTAGTAGGTCTTAGAAATGACAACCTCCGTTCTAATATAAGCAAAAAAATGCTTTGGTCTTGGATTTAAATATAAGCAAATCTCAACTAATTTTACTTCATTTAACGAGTCTCTCTAAAATATTTTTCATTTAATTGGAGTGTTAATTCCAATTACTCTTTTTTTCTTTCTTGATATCAAATTCTAGAGAAAGACACTTTAGGAAAATAACTTATTTTTTAATTGAGATTGCTGCAATTTATTGTTGTTAACAAACTTTTTTAGTTAGCGTGAAAAAATCTACTTTTTTTTGCTTATATTTGAATTCAGAGTAAGTACCTAGGAGACATCTCCCGTAGCCGTGGGTTGTTTTCTCCCCATTAAACTTTCTCTGGATCTAGAGTAATATCTAACTGTTTCATTTATTTATTTTTGTTCAAATGAGGTTTCCTCACACCTTTTGGGATATTGTTTTGAAAATATATAAAACCAAGTATACCATCTGTCCATTCTCATGTTACTGTAACGCTTTGATGTTAAACATTTAAAAATGAACTTGACATTTTAAAGGCTGTTCATTTTAACATAAAGGAGTATTATGCAATTTTGAAACATAATCATGAAACAAGCATAGCTTTATTATTTAGTCATAATAAAATTTTGGACTGATTAGTTATATAATGTCGCAGTTCAGATATAATTTGCTATTGGTAATCCTAGAGAGCACTACGAGACACTATATACTTTTGTGTTGGCCATGTTAGCGAAACATTTTATGCCTCTTCATTGACTAATTTCTGAAAGAAAAAATGTTTTTACTTTCTTGTATTAAAAAAATGCAGGTTTCTTCAATTGTTTTTTGATTTAAATTATGTTTGCTTGGCAGTCAAAGGATTATCCCCATGTCAGTTGCACCAGTTGACAGTATTCCCTCATTAAGCAGTGATCTCTTCTATGATATATTTCGTCGACTTGATGGTGCAACATTGGCTAGTGCTGCATGTACTTGTGCAGCGCTATGTTCCATTTCAAAAGAAGAGAGTTTATGGGAGAACGTATGTTCATCAATGTGGCCTTCAACCAATAGAGAGGATGTCAAAAGTTTAATATCTTCTGTTGGTGGATTCAGGAAATTCTATGCAGATTGTTTCCCACTTATTGTAAACAAGGAGGTTGTAGGGTATCAACCGAACCACTATCTCGAGTACCCGGACAATTGGACTGAAGCTGAATATTATGGGGACATGAATGAATCTGAAAGCATCTCTCCGTCAGATTTTGTTTCTATAGTAGATATTAGGTTCAAGGGGAAACCAATCTGTTCCAAAGTTCTCTGGGGAATTCCAAATGCAAATGGCTATGATGGTTGGTTCTATAACTGCCCTTTCCGGATTGATATTCTCACTTATGCAGATAGAGATGATAACAATGATGGAGCGGTTCACCTTTCTGTATCTAATGGTCTGCCACCAATTACATCCTTGGAGAGGGAAAGAAAAGATGGGAAGCTGTGGCGGGAACTCCGTGAAGGGCTCCAGCTTAGTTGGATTATAGTAAACAGGAAAATAAAACAAGCTGCAAATCTTGCTAGCTGGAGCCCTCTTGGTGGTCAAAGACACTGGCCAACAGATAAGGATTTCGTTATCCGCTTTGGATCAGTTCTACCTGCCAAGGACATTCTTCCTTGTCAGGTAGCAGAGTGTATCCTTATTATGAAGTTTAGAGTGGTTCACACTGAAGAAGACGGGTTTCAAACAACTCTTAAATTAACAGAGCTGAGCATGCAGTTGGAAGACATGGAAGGTGCTCATGTTAATGGAAGAAACAGTTTGCATATACTTAAGGAAGCACTTAGCAGCCGAAGGAGCAAAAATTATGGTGAAGTACTTGAGTCTTGTCATATGTATTCGAAAGTACAGAATGAGTTGAAAGAGGAGAAGATGAGAAACGAAAGTAGGTTGGACAGACTTTGTATTTTAAGTGGCATTGCAGCATTTATGACGTTCTGGTACTGTGTTTTATGAAATGGTAGCGCATAGTCATTTAGTGGAATATGCTAATGTAGCTCTAACAAATGTTGGACCTTGGCACTCCTGTGTAAGATATGGTTTTGCTTACCATAATAATGAAATCAATAAACAGCAACGCCCCTGGTTTGAGAGTTATAATTCTCCCTGTATCATCATTGTACAAATTCAGCAGAAGGGATTACAGAAACATTTGTGTTAAACCTCACTCAGACTACGAAGTAGGAATGTTGTTTAAGTGGAGCTATTTTAAAATTTAGTTATGCTATAAGCATTACAAGAGCTAAAAATATACTAACAAGATTCATTTTATTAACTTTATTTAATCTTCCACTAGAATCGCTTCTGTTTGCTTAAAAATACTAAATCTGCACTTGGTTTCCTTCTACGAAGTTATGAAGCATAACCATCATTTTTGTTTCGACAGTAATGCCCTACTTTTAAGAATGTCTGTCACTGCATTTATATTTGTTCTTTGTACATGTTTGGTTTAGTTTAATATTGAAAAGATTACCTTTATTAAAAGTTCTTTTAAGAAATTTAAAAAAAAATACTTTTTTAAGTTAAATTAAACAGAGCTAATAATAATCCTCTGCAGTCTGCAACTTGAAAAGCATTGCAGGGCTGCTTTTCAGAGCATGGCAAACAAACTCACATCATGGGTACTCGCCCAAACCTGCTTAGACTTTGAGGAGAAAAACCGGTTTTGAAGATTATCTAATGTTGTGTTTGATATAGAGAAGAGAAATAGACTAGATGGAAATTAACAATAGAGTAAAAATAGGTGAGAAATAAAGGTGTTTGGTTAAAAAGAAATAGAGAAAATATGAGGAGAGAGATAGAAAGATGAGTAGAAATAATATATGTAACAAACACAGCACAAGTCGGGGGAGGAGACATGATAGGATACCCGCTTTAGGAAATTACAAAACTGGTCTCATAACTCATATATATGAAAACATTTTAGGTTTATGTGATCTAAATGAACCATGACCACCATTTGAATGTGTTCTCCTTCTCCTTCACTCTATGACTCTTTTCACCCGCCACTGCCCATTGTCAGGCGTCAGTCACCATATGTGATATGCCACTGCTAGAGATTTTGATTCTTCTCCCACATTGTTTTACTATTCCTATTTTTGGTACTTTCAAGTCAACAGTAGCATTTTTCTTCTCCATTCCAATATCATTCTTTGCTTTTATGCAGTTTTTAGTTCTCTGTCAAATTTTTAAGCCTTCTATATAATTGTGTATCTATGCAAGCATTGTCAAAGGAGAAATAAACAATTTCTCTTTTGCTTATTGGAGCAAATAATTTTACCTCTTTAATATGGTATTCACCTCTTTAATTTTCTGAGCAAGTGGTGTGCATCTACATAATTGGCAAATGTCTTTTTTAATTGGGATATGGGTAGGAAGACAAGAGTAGTTTATGGTTCATGTTTTGAAAAGTTGACTTCCATATTTATTCGGATTTTGTGCTATATGTTTTTGGTGGTTGGAAAAAATCAATGCTACAAGATGAAGAAAAACACGTTTGGTTATCTAGCAGAGGCTTATTGGTGGGGGACAGTTTCTTAAAAGAATTTTTCATGCAGTTGGCAAGGGAGAAAGTATTACAGCATTTGCTATCAGCATGTCTCTATAATTTTCACTAAAATGTTTGTGATGGGGATACAATTTTGCTATGTGCAAGTAGAGGTGATAATTAAATGTTTTAATGCAATCTCCTATCTACTCTTTGAAGCCTAGACTATTTTGTTGTAGTGGTCAGTTTAGTGACACATGGTTGCATGCTCATTTGGTTACAACAAATTGGTGGGGGAATCATCATAGATTGTCCCTAATATCTCTTGCATTAATCAGCTTAATTACTTGGAAATTTTGCAATGGGAATGAATATTATGGGTATGTTATGAAACTAATATGTATGCTTTATCTGCTAAAATTTATCAGTTATGGGATCAGTAATGTATTTGATTATGGACTTGTTTAGATAAACTTATTTGTAAGTATTTTTAGAAGAAAAAAATAAGATGAAAAAGTGAAATGAATTTTTTCATATATTAAAATTAGTTTATGCATGAGCTAATTTGTAGAATCTCTAAAAGATAAATTTTAATTTATGCATTACCTAATTTAACTTATAGAGATGTTTATATATTTATTTTTTCCCTTAGAAATGCTCTGGTTGAAGATTATCCAAACAAAACGATAAGGGAACGTTTGGTAGACAAAAAGTTTATACTGAATCAGAAATCATAAATTGGGAAATTATGATTATCACGTTTGGTTTGCAATTAATAAAAAAATTGTTATAAACTATGATTCCCATGCATCAATTTTAGTCCACTTTTTTCAAAAACATTCCCAAGAAAAAGGGCGAGAATCCAATCGAGTGAAGGAAGAGCTTTAGCTACGTATTTTATTAAGATTAATCAAACATATTTTACACATTATCAATAAGAATTGACTTTTCCAGTAATCATGATTTTCGAATATGAAAAAAAAAATCCCAAGTGGAATTTGTCTGGGGGAGTGTATAGCTGGGTGGACTAGCCCAAAGCAAAGGTATGGAATTATGCTCGACTTTGGGCTCTGGCTGCTGCTGGTCATCACACAGGCCAGTGTTCTTTTTGTACCCAAAAAATTTCTACAACACTTCCTTTTATTACGGAAGTTTTAGCCTCTTTCCGTGGTTATTTCTACACCTACGGTTTGCAATTTTTGGGTCAAACTGTGGATTGATGGGGAATCAAGGGAAGTTGCTTCTTGCACCTCACAAATTACTTCCTGCACCTCTTTAACATTCTAAAAATGCTAACTGAGAATGTAACATATTCTGGATTAACCTTTACATTCCAATCAGCCTTTTCGATAGGGGTGGCAAGAATCTTGGCCAAGAAAAAAAATCGAATCATGCAACCTAATTTAAAGGGTAATAAAAAATTAAAATGACAGTAAGAGTGTGTAAGCAAAAGTTGAATCATCCAATCTAATTTAAACTACATTTTATCACATTAAATCGATTTTTTTTTCCAAAAAAGTAATTTAAACCAAATCAAAGTGCAAATTATTTTAGTCTTTAGATCGAAGGACTCAAAATCGATCCAAACTCATCCGCAAATGCTCATGTACATGCAATTTTTGCTTCTATTGGAGATAGAGAAAGTATCATTTAATTTACGGCAACCATTTCGAGCTTCGTGCATCTAGCCATAAGGCTTCATAATTAGATTCGGTGGATTTTATTTTTTAAAATCTGCGTGTCTCTTATTCATTCAAACTTAGCAGTATAATTTGGTTGGGTTTATGATTATGATAATAATTAAAAGAAAGCCACATGAAACATGTGGGGATCTCGTAGGTTTGGCCTGTCGGCGGTACAAAACTATTAGTTACATGTTAAATCTCTTGTCTCGTAGGTTTAATATAGATTTTCTTCTTTTCTCTCATCTAAACTTCTCTATTTTCCTGTACTTCAATAATATTTCTTTTTATTTGATAAAAGATTACATATCATTCTCACACGTCATTGTTAACATATAATTTATGTTATTTGCATAGGCTAAAAGGCCAAACATAGATTGCTCCTAGCTTGCTAGAAAAAACTTCTTGTATGTGTCTCCTTGACGAATAAGTGGAAACACAAGTTGGTGTCATGTGGGCTTTCAATCCGTGTCTAGAATATGTTATTCAACTTCAATTCTCAACTTCATCTTGCCTATTGGTCGAAAATGGCAAGCATGCTATTGTCCCAAAAGGCAGAAAGCCAAAACCAAACATGGACGCTAACATGACATATGTGCCACGTCTTCAGTATTTTTTCTTGCAAAGACTTTCATCCAGTTTATCTAACACAATAAAATCCTTAATAGTAGCATGAAATATATATTTTTATCAAACAATATTAATTAATTATTAGTTTTTGTTAATTTTTTTATCATTAAAAAATTCAAACTCATGACTTATCTATTTCTCGCTTTATCATTTATCGATAAATCAACCTTATATCATTAACAACATTATTTGATCTCTCTAAGTAGGCATGGCAACGAGGCGGGTCAGGGGACGGTTTTTACTTATACCACCCCTGTCCTTGTCCCTCAAAACCACCCCCGCCCCCACCCTCGAAAATCGATGGGACTAAAAAAATTGCCTCCGCCCCCACCCCCAACGGGGGTCCATTTTCCCCGTCCCGTCCCTCTCCCGAACACTTAAAAATTGTTATTAAAAATTAATTTTAAACAACAACCATAGCATAAAATTTAATCGCGCTAAGTCTCAAATGTTTGTAATTACAATAAAATTTCAACATTAGATGTTTATTGCTGGAACATAAAATTAGTTATACTCCTAATTCTTGAATAAAATTAAGCCTTTATCCCAAGATATTCCACATATATAAAGGTATTTTTGTAAATAATTAAATATAGCATGACGGGGACGGGGCGGTTATCAGCATTACCAAAACCGCCCTCGTCCCCGAATTCAACAGACGGGGAAAAATCGAACCCGAATCTGAAATCGGTCAACTCGATTTTTTCCCGTTAACATCGGGACGGGTTCAGACGGATGCCCACGAATGCAGGTCAAATTGCCATGTCTATCTCTAAGTGCATGTTTAGGTTTTTATTTAATTGTAGAAAATTCTTCCTTTTTTATAAAAAAAATGTTTACAAATTACTTTTTAACACAAAATGAACAAGTAATCCATATCCTAATTGTGTCCCTTATTGTCTCAGCCAATAAAAAATGTCATGTTATTTAAAACAATCACTTATATTTTTTTTTTCTTTTACTTTGTCCTTAATGCCCATATCATATTTCCCTTATGTTAATTAGTGTTTCCTTTTCGCATTACACCCAATGGCATTAGCGACATCCACCGCATTCCACTAGTAAATTTCTCCACCTTTCCCATATTGCTAATCAATTTCTCTGCCTTGGCTTCCCTTTCTCATTACGCTAATAAATTTTTCGGCCATAAAAGCCCATCTAAGTCCCTACACAAATCACAAAAAACAATGTCATTCTTAACATAAATGAACATCATACGAGAATTCAAGAATAATTTGTCATCTTCCTCACTAGCTTTATTTCATATAACACTGATGTAATTTGCTCCCGGCTTTGTAAATTTATAGGAACATAAATTATTGTTGTCTCAACACAGATAGCATTACTAAACTAACACCATCATACACAACTACCGACCACTAGCATCAGTGCTACTGTCACCATCTTCCTTCAACAGAGGATGCAGAGATGAGGGATTGGTGTTTATTAACATAAGTAAAGAGGGATGAAGGGTGTTGAGGTAATGAAAAAAAAAATATATAGGTTGATATTTTAATTTTTTTTATAGTATAAATCACAATATCTTTTACTAGAGATAATATTATTTGAATCAATAAGAGTATTATAAGTAACAAAGTTGTTCCTCTAATTACTTATTTTCTTTTTTTTTCTTTTTCCAACTACTTAACCTAGCACAATTAAATGAGATATCAAATATTTATTGGTGGAATAAGAACAACAGCACAATTATATCAGGATCACTATTTTCCTCGGCATCCTGCTAAAATAAATAAATGATATCAGTGAGACCATAGAAATTAACAAATATAAGTCAATTGGCCAAACGCCATATTCGAGCGTGACCATAAAATAAATTATTTCAGGATAACATTACAATAAAATTAGTAATTAATATATAAAATTATTATGCTATGTGAAAACTTGGGAAAAATATAAATATATGCAAATACGAACGGATTAAATGATATAGTTAGTCTTTTTTTCTGAATATATATAATTAGTTATTTTATTTATATGATTTATGTTCTAAGAAATGAGTACATTGCTGCTTGATGTCAATATAACATGGCCTGTATTATAAATCTATTTTTATATTGTAAATTAATTTGAATCTTAATCAGTAAGTGAGAGTATTATATTTAAATAAGAGTGTTTTTAATATATATTATATAATATATTTTTATTTTTACTAAGGATATCCCCTAATTGTAAATTTGAATCATCATACAATTCACTAAATAAAGACCACTTGAGTAAAAAGAAAATAACAACCACATAGTGATATTACTCTTCCTTAACTTTGGTTGGTTCAAAATGACACACCTATATTTTAAAAAGTATTGTGATACAAAATAACAAAATAAAATTACATTAGAGTGAGATAAATGTTATTTGTGATTGAATTAATTTATTTTAAATTTTTTCTCTTAAATTTTAAGTGTTCCACTTATTCTAATATATTCTAATAGTAACTTTTTTAGGATCATTTCTCATCTTTATCATTCATTTTTTTAGACCAAATTGTTAAGATTAATTACTTACCATCATTAGATTTTGAAAAAATGAACGATAAAAATGAAAAATAATTCTAAAAAAATTATTTTTGAAGTAAGGGAATTCTTTTTATATATATTATTAGAAAAAAAAGTTTTCATCTCTTAAATGAATGAGTTTGATCCTCACACATCATGCTAATAAACTACTCAAGAGTAAAATCTTAAATATTTTAAAAGTCTTTCTTAAAAAATATAATTTCACTATTATTTAATAACAATGATATTTTTATCTAAAAGAAGTAAAATGACATTTTTTATTTTTTATTTTTATTTAAATATAAAAATACCTGTATAATTGGTGAAAAACTTTCTAGTTGCCTAGTTGGCTAAAGGTTGTAGAAGGATTATGAAAATCTTACTATTATTTTAATTTTAGTGATGGGAAAGTGGAATACATGTACACGATACACGACCTAATTTAAATTGAAATGTGCAATACTTTAGCTGTCGAGAATCATTATTGAAACTACTTCTTAATTAATTACCCTGTCTGTTGTGCTGTCCAACCACATTTTTCATCCACCCATGCCTATCAGATAAAACTAATGTCAATCAAGTAAGAAAGAAAATGAACATGAGGAAAATAAAACCAATAAACAATTAGAAGGTTCGCAGGTCTATTAGAACGAGTGCTTAATGGCTAGCTTTCTTAATCACCATCACATAATGATTCATGTGAAAGTTCAATATAATCTCCCCTTGTGGGGTCTCCGATTAAGCAAGAGATTAATAAAGGGATATACTGGTTTAATTATTAGTTATATAACTCAAATTGTTACAATAAGGTCTAAGCCCCGTGTATATGTATGGATAAGTTCTGATTGCTAATTGGAGAGATTCCAGATAAGCATGTGCTTTTCGATCATTTTAATTAATTTCAGATTTCTATTTTGGTTGTTGGCATGTTGAGTTTTGAAATTTGATCTTCTTCGTCTCTTTTCTTCAACAGCATACAAATAGTCAAATACGGTAGTGTATATGTATTTGCTGAAGAATAAGACAACTCTTTCTGTACTGAGATGCAAAATTGGAATGGAATAAAAAATGACAATAAAAATGCATTCTCTAACACATTGTTCCCACTTCCCGACATTATATTCATTATTAATTAAAATTTATATAGATCCCACTGAGAATGGGACTACTAAATAGGAAATGTGATCCACATGAATGTTTTGTGAGATTTATTCCAATTCTAATCAATTAAAAAAATGTGTTATCAAGTGTAAAAAAAAAAATGTATTGCTAACTTTTTCTAAAATGTAATACTATACTTGTTTTTTTTGCATCAAAGAGATATACAAAACTTAAGGATTTTGTTGAGTTAGAAGAAAAAATACTTCAAAATGTCAAATTTAGGAACTAATATAACATTTAATGTCAAATTCAGGACGTTAATTGAAAATGTTAAGACTTGTCACAACTAATTCTAAACTCTTCAAAATAATCATATATGATATGTTAGGTAAAATTAATTGAAAAGTTAATTGAAAACTTAAAAACTAGTTGAAAGTTGAAAAGTAAGTTAAAAACTAAAAAATTAACTTGAATGTTTGATAAACTTAATTGTTTAAGTAACTGAAAAGTATAAAATAATTGGAAATAATAAAATTATGATTTATTTTAAAAATTAACAAAAAAATGAATAAATATATAGAAGATAAAAATAAAAAAAAAATCAAAAATTATAAGTTATCAAGTAGCATTTCAAGTAGTTTTTTAAGCGTGTTTTCTTAATAGTCAAACAAATTTTTAAGTTAGTAAAAAAATTAGAAACTAATTTAAATGTCGAAAGTCAAAATTATACACTATGCCATGTGAACTATACAAATACTCCATTAAAATTAACATGCCAATATTGAACAAGGCACTATACAAATATTCCATTAAAATTAACATGACAATATTTAAGAAGGTGACTGACTTTAATAACGAATTATATATTTAGAAACTATATTTTTTTCATTATATTCAAAGACTAAAATGATAATACTTACAACATTAATTTAAGAAATTTTAGAATTTACTAATTAATTTATGTAAGAAAAATCATATTCACATATAATTATTTGAAATAAAAAATGCACAATATATTTTTTTGGATAAAAAAATACTTTGGTCCCTAAAAATATAAAACATTATCATATTAGTTCTTAAACTTAAAAAAGTTTCAAATAAATCTTTGATTTTTTTAATTATTTTTATGTAAATTTTTAAATTTAATTACTTATTATCATGTTACTTCTTTAATTCACACAGTTTTTGAATTTTAAATTAAATAAATTGACGAATGACACTTTTAAGTTTTAAGAACTTGTTTTAATTTTCTTAAATTATATGACAACATAATATACACACTCACACCAAAATCACCTTTACTTCTTTTTTTTATTACTTAAAAGAAAGAAAGTAGCACAAGAGTGGCGTAGATTTTTGTTCTTTCTAACTGCATAGTCTTATATGATACATCAAACATGTCATTCTTGTGAAAAATAAAGGAAAGAAAATAATAGAGCGAGCAAACAGCCAAAGCCTTGTGACTAATCTGATAAGCTGTCACAATTAAAAGGGTTAGATTATTGTTCTTTGTATGACCTATCAGTATCCCCAATATAATATAGGCCACACCCTGCAAAAGTGAACATTTATATTTTTTTTTATAAAATAAATACTTATATATATATATATATATATATATATATATATATATATATTATACCTTGACTTTACCAAAATAAAATAATATATCCTCACAATTATCGTAATAACATTGACCTTTTTACTTTATTAGTATTTTAACTTGTGTATCGGTATATGGTAAATATTATTTTATATAATAAAAATATTATAAAAAATATTTTTAAATATATAAATTATATTATAATTTAATTTATAATAAATAAATATTTAAAGTATATAAATGATGTTTTTAATTTACAATTAAAAATTTA
>PYAF01002381.1:431056-455741 GCA_007407185.1 Glycine tomentella
ATGGTAAATTGAAAAAAAAAAAGAGTAAGTAAATCAAATATACAAATTAATATAAAAAATAATTTGATATGATTGCGTGATTTTTTTAATAGTTGTAAATATAACATGTAAAATATGGTTTAATTATCCTTTTGTTCCTTATAGTTGTAACAATTTTTCCTTTTAATCCTTATAGTTTAAAATATTATCATTTTAGCTTTTAAAATTATACTTTTTAATCTTTTTGGTTTTCACTGTCTAAAATCGCCTAACATCATTACATCTAATTCCTTTAAAATTCTACAAAATAGAAACAAGCAATTAATGTATAACTGCTAAAAAGATTTTGGTAATTTTTAATCACCATAATAAAAACACAAAGTCTCTTTTTCCTTATTTTTTCCCTTGTCATCAAGGATTTTCTTTTCCTTTTATTTGCTTCCAAATTCTCATTCACACGTCATTCATAAGTTGTTGTTCTAGTGAGAAAAACTTTTTATGCATGATCGCTGCAAGGTCCATCTCAACGCAAAAAAAAGCTTTCGACATCTTGGTCTTGGTGGATTCTAGCCTAATTTACTAGGAGAAGACAACAGCCAAGAAAAAAAAAACCCTAAAAAGCTTATAGTATTTAAATGTAATTATGTTAAATAAATTTAGACAGTGAAGATCAAAAGGATTACAAAATTGAAATTATAAGAATCAAAATGAGATATTCTATATTATAAGTATTAAAAGAAAAAGTAGTTATTGCAACTATAGAATCAAAATAATAATTAAACCCATGAAATACACTTCCAAAAATACCAAAATAAAAAGATATTGAGAATATCTAATTAAGATAATAATAAAGCACATAAGCTGGAGTGTGTGTATCAAGTCTATAAAGATATATGGTGTGTTTGATACAACATTCAAAGTAGGACTTGAGATGTGCCTCTGTGGATATGCTTGAAGGCTTGAAGCAATCATTTGGGATGCGAGTACTTTAGTTTAATTTGCTTTTGTCTTAATTATCCACTATACCAAAAGAAAATAAAGGTGAGAACCTCATTTTATAAGATGTGTATTTTAATTTTTAATATAAAAATAAATTAACAAAATAAACTATGTATGATTATGTTAAATAATTTTATATTATTACTAATTATATGATAAATTTGTTATCTTTATTTAATTATTTTAAAATTCATATAAAGTGATTTATAATTAATTGATAATATACTTTTTTAAACTATCTTTAAAAAAATTTAACTACTCTAAAATGAATCTAAATAAAATAAAATCCATAATTTGTTATCAACATATGTTAATCGTGAAAATTACATTTATTCTTCTAAAAGAATATATTTTCATAACAAGTTAAGTAGTTTTCACTGAATGATTATATTAACAAATAAATGTTTAAAGATGAATCATAGAATCTATTCTCGATTATAAGTTCTTTTTAATCAAACAAACAAGTTCATAATTTTTAACTTATCAGATAATTATTTAATACTTAATGCATATAATAATAGTAATTTCGATAAAGATATTTATTTTTAATTATAGTAATATCGTATAATGGTCTATAAATGATGATTTGTAAGTAAATTTTATAATGACGTTTTTGATTTAAAGGTTATTTTTATAATTATTTTGATTTTTCGATGGTGATTTTATAAATAACTAGGAGTAAATATTAGAAAAGTAAAAGTTTCGAGAAAAAATGAAAATTAAAAAATAAAGAGTTTAGAAAGATACAATAAAGTAAAGAGACATGAATTTATTAAAAGTGAGAATGAATACTTACACGATTATCTTTTGAATTAGTAACCAATTTGGAAGTAAGACGTTGTCTTGAGGAGTTAAGTGATATGATTCATCCATTGAAAAATTGACAATAAGATATTTTATTTATAAAATTCTAATATTAACAGCTGATTTTATGATTTCGACATATATATAACAATATTCCTAAATACACAAATTTAATATTATTTGATGTCTTTGTTTAACTTCTTTTATAACAAATTCAATTTATCTTTTGAAATTTGAAATGACCTTACTTTTGAACGAATTTAAATCAATCAAAATAAATTTATTTAATGACACATTCAACTTCTCAAATTTCATATATTTGATTATTTTTTAATGAAAACAACAAACATATAATGTTCGCGATTATTATTTTTTTATTCATGGAATGTTAGGGAGTTTTCAATATTTAAAGTATTATGTATTTCTCATCTAAGATTAAATTACTAACTTATTCAATATCTTAAAGAAAATTATTTACAAAAATATCCCATATGCATAAAAAGAAAAATAATTATGTATTTTATTCTCTTATTTTATTAGAGCCGTACCCCATCCATTTAAATTAATTTAGAAAAAAAATTTAAAGTATGAAATAAATAAATTATTTAATGATAATATAAAATAATTTTATATTGATATTTTATTATAAATTTATTGATTTTGATAATAATTATTTAAAAAAATATTGATAATAATTTATAATAAAATGATAGTAATATAAACTTTTTATAGTTAATGGAAGATCATTAAACTCTTAAAATATTTAGTTGGTGTTTGAAATTAGAAGAGATATTGGGTTGCTTCAATGAGGAATCCATCTCTTCCCGTTCACACATTCACATTCCACATGATTAATATTGTTAAATATATTGCCGCCCTTCCCCCTGCCTCTCACGCGTTACTCAGTGCCTATCCCGAAACCCTGCCTCCCAAACTGTTCCGATCGCTTTCCCTAAAAAAACAACACCTTTTTTAAACCTCCATTCATTCATTCATTCTCTTCTTCATTTCTCAACTCCCAACTTCATTACTCACCACCAGCAAACACAAATAGCAATAACCCCCCCAAAAACCACTTTTTGAGAAAGAATAAACAAACAAACTACTGTACACACTCCTTTCCTTCTCTGCCATTAATGTCTTTTTTTTTCCCTCTGTGGACCCCACCTTCTTCCTCATCCTCCCTCTCACTTGTGTCACAGCCCCACCCTCCTTTAAGCCGTTGAGCAGAGCATGAATGAATGAATGTTTTTTGTTCCTTCATACCCAACGCGATGAGCAAGAGAAAGAGCGCAACAACACCAAATGAATCAGGCGACAACACCGTGACCCACTTGGATTTTCTCAAGAAATTCAAACGCTTTAACCCGCTCGAGTCTTCTTTAGGAGTACTCGCCTTCTTCTTCGTCGCTTCTCTCTTCATTGCCTCCTTCTTCTACTTGGATTACAAGGGCTTCCGCTCCAGAGGCACCACCATCATTGACTTGGATTTTTCATCTTCTTTTTCTTCTTCTGTTTCTGTTTCTTCTGCTCCGGTTCAGTTTCTGAGCCAAGATGGTGATAAATGTGATGTCTTTGATGGGAATTGGGTTTGGGATGAGACCTATCCCCTTTACCATTCTGCAAACTGTTCTTTCTTGGATCAAGGTTTTCGCTGCTCCGAGAATGGCAGGCCTGATACTTTCTACACCAAGTGGCGATGGCAGCCCAAAGATTGCAACTTGCCCAGGTTTTAACCAACCCCATCTTTTACATTTTTCTGATTTGTTCTTTTTTCGAATCTAATTTTAGATTTTGGGTTGGTTGGTATAAGACAGTGCTGAATAAATGAGGACAAAAGAGTAAACCTTGATTTTGGTTTGGTAGGTGTTGTTTCTCTGAACAAAAAATGATTTTGGAATTTTGTCTAGTAGTGGATTGCTAATGGATCACCTCCGTTCATGCGCGAATTTGTTTTGTTTTGATGAACTATCCTTTTTTGTTTAACTGTGTTCTTTTTATTTTTATTTTTATTTTTACTTCGTGTGAATTGGTATGAAGGAAGTGCTTGTTCCTTTTGTGTTTAACTTTACCTCATATGAGTTGGTAGGAAGGAAGTGTTTGTTCTTTTTGTGTTTAACTTTACTTAATATGAATTGGTATGAAGTGTATGTTCTTTTTTTTTTTTGTTTAACTTTGTGTGAATTGGTATGAAGTAAGTGTTTGTTCTTTTTCTCTTTTTTGGATTATGGAAAACGGGAAAAAAAGGTGTTGGTGTGAAGTAAACTTAGGGTGAGTTTTTTCAGCAATTATATATGAATTAGAGCGTATCTGTTATTTTTCTTTTTACTGGCGATGATTCCTAACGTCAGTGTCATCTGTTGCTAGTTTCATTTGTCATTATCTGTCTATCCATAAATTTTGGCGTATTGCACAAGTTCAACAACTACTTTGTGTATGTTTTTCTTTTTCCAAAGGAAGAAAAAAAAATCATTTTTGATTTGGGGGTAGGCTGTTATGGTCTTTCCTGCTCTTAATTGGACAGCTTGTTCTGTTTTTGTTTTGATTCTTCTGCTGTGTTTGTAATCATCTGCTATTGACTTATATCTCAAGTAGCATTTTGCTTGTGCATACAGTACTATTTAGGTTCTTTTAGCTCGGTTGTTGGAATGAAATATAATGAGTGACTGTATTCTTGCAACAGATTTGATGCAAAGAATATGTTAGAAAAGCTACGGGACAAGCGACTAGTGTTTGTTGGTGATTCGATTGGAAGGAACCAATGGGAATCACTCCTTTGTATGCTCTCTTCGGCAATTGCAAGTAAGGCTAGGGTCTACGAGGTTAATGGGAGCCCAATTACAAAGCATACGGGCTTCTTGGCATTTAAGTTTGAAGATTTCAACTGTACCATCGAATACTACAGATCACCATATCTTGTAGTGCAGGGACGGCCTCCTTCTGGTGCACCTGATGGGGTAAGAATGACTTTGAGAGTGGATCATATGGACTGGATTTCTCATAAGTGGAGAAATGCAGATGTGCTGATTCTCAATGCTGGACATTGGTGGAATTATGAGAAGACTGTCAAAATGTAAGGACTTTTTTATCTGTTATTCCTTTGTTATTCTTAACAATTCAATCTTTGAGTGGTACCTTGTTTTGGCGATTTAGCATGGAAATGTCAAAGAAGGCACTAATCATATGATGCTGATACAGTTTATTGCAAAAACGGGTTTTTAGTGCATATTTGGATTAGCTTATTTGTGGGAAATATTTGCATTGTTTTTTGGCAGCTTTTGGAGAGAGCTAAAAATAATTTGATTATTTTTCCTGGAAAACAATTTGCCAAACACGGTAAGAACTTTTTTTTTTCAGTCAAAACAAAAAAATATATTAATAAAAAGGTTCCAGAAGTACCCTGCCAATTACAGAACTTGCTTGATCAAGTTACAAATGAGAAAATCACCTAAACGGATCTCTTTCTCATCATAACTCACAAGGACCAAGTATATATTGTGATTAAAAATCACCCTATATATTAAACCCCTGTACCCACCACGGGCAGCCCATATGTCTTTCAATTTTCTTGTGTTGTGTTGATATTCTTTCCTCTTACCATACAATACTGCAAAGGATGCATCCTTCTATTAGCAAGATGAAGGAATGAATTTATATAAAGGCTGTGATATACATGTTTAGCTTAGATAATATATTTCTAAAAAGTAGCAACTATTCTCATTGCAGTAAAAGCTTATATAAAGGGACTAGGATCTCTTCTGATTCACTTGTCTTGAAGTAAAGTTCAGCATACAAAAGTTGATTATTTATGCTGTTTCTCTCCATGATATAGAAATCTTGGGCGTAGTCTGAATTACTTTGTTAATAGTTTGTACCAATATTTTGTGATTAAACTATCAACATTGAAGTAATTATATATGACTTTGATCTTTGGCTATTTTATTACTTAGGGGTTGTTACTTCCAAATAGGGGAGGAAGTGAAGATGAATATGACTACAGAAGACGCATTCAGAAAATCAATAGAGACAGTAGTTGATTGGGTTGCCAATGAAGTAAACATAAACAAAACTTATGTCGTTTTCCGAACTTATGCTCCTGTCCATTTCAGGTTTGCCTAAACTTTCAAACTGACTTACCTGTACTTGTATCTTTATTTGCTCAAAATTTGTTTGCCAATAATTTTCTAATGGTGAACTCAGTTACAGTGGTCTTGCTCCAATAAATTTATTAGACTTGATAAAATGACATTGATGTAAACTTAACTAAATTTATACGATCAATTGGCTTTTTCCAGGATTTTCCTTTCACTACACGTTTTGGCAAACATTTTTAATTTATTTTTAGAATGTATTTTTTTTAGGTGTGGCATAATGTTTAAGACTCAATGACATAAACTTACTGCCTCTTAAAGAGCCGTCCTTTTAACAGATGCATGTTATACTGACTTACCACATTAACTGCATAGTAGGTGGGGTTAATGACTTCAGTTTTCAAATTCTTCCTCTTCTAATAATGCTAATGTTAGCTGGGCATCTATCCATTGAATGCTAGGAAAACTAAATTTTAAACACATCATAAATTTGTATGCATTACTTATTTGTTGGTTATTCTTTTTCTGGTATATTTGTGCTTATCCATATTTTGCGTGGCTTGGGTCATATCTTGCTGATCTGGTTTTGTCTTTGCTGTTAATTTCTGAATGGTTTCTTTTTTGAACAAACTGTCAATACCTTTTTAACAACAATTTCTAAATCTGTAATATGACTAAATGACTGCTAACATATGGAAGATGAGTGAGTCGTTAACACTTCCATTGGATGTCGCAGGGGTGGTGACTGGAATACTGGTGGTGGTTGTCACTCGGAAACATTACCCGATTTAGGCTCCTTGCCAGCAGTATCTGACATCCATTTCAGAACTGTCGTTGATGTCTTGTCAGAACGCACAAATAAATCAGAAGTTTTGAATCTGGACTTGCTTAATGTCACCCAAATGTCAATACGCAGAAGAGACGGCCATGCATCTATTTACTATATCGGACCAGACAGCACAGCCTCTATGCAGCGGCAAGACTGTAGCCATTGGTGCCTACCTGGTGTTCCTGATTCATGGAACGAGATTCTTTATGCACTTCTTCTCAAGCGGGAGGATTTTTTTGGACGGAGACAGAATACAACAAAAATTTCTCAAGTTTCACCATAATTGGTTACAGTTTGCAGAAAATGTTCTAAGTTATACATACAAGTCTTTCCCAACCCTTGCTGAATGAGGTGAAGTTGCAAGTTGAATTTGACATCTTTCTGGTCAGTCCCTAGTTGATGCATCTAACTATTTGTTAGTTTGCTTAATGTTTACAAAATTTTATTCTTAGCAACCAAAGAAATTTAGCTGTTTTAATTTCCTACAAAATCATTGATAGGCCATCTTTGTAGTGGTCTTCCATCGTAGGTGAACCTATCTAGATGGGAACTTAATTTTTGATGGTGAGTTTCAGGGATATCTTGTACAAAAAAGAAAAAAATAACCACTGAGATTCAAACTTGATTGATCAGAAGGCATACACCATTTTTTTGTTGTTGTAAATTTGATATTATGGTCAGAGTCAGAGACCATGACGTTGCTGGTTGTTGTACATTGTATATAGAAAGGTATTTGTTTTTTTTTTTTTTTTTTTTTTTGGGTTCATTGTTTTTTGACAAATACCCTGGAGTAATTCATATCCATGATACTAGTTGAAGATATTACATTTACTAGTGATTTGATCAAATTAGTGTACTAATATTAAGTTTTTAATTCAAAACGTGATACAGAAGATTATGGCTCAATCATCGATTCACACATGCAATCTGGATCAAGTTTCAAGATTTTTTTGTATTTTCAAGTTCCTAACGAATCATGTACGTTATGTTGCTTTTTCTTGAAATTGTCATTCTGCGTGAATCATACTCGGCAATTCCTTTGATTAACCGCGTTTGAGCTTAACATTTGGGTTTGAATATCAAATGAGGTGTTTCGAGTGTTTTTTTTTTTGGCGGAGTTTCGAGTGTTAAATTAATAAACAGACTCAAAAAAATTTAAATACACTTAACAACAGATTAAATGATTGAATAATAGTGAAACCAAGTTTTGTTGTGAGTAATGATCTTATTAAATTTGATTTGGATTAACTTCCTAGAAAGAAAAACCATTTTCTTTTAATAATATCACGCAAACAGTTCCGAAAGCATTAATTTTTCATACTATCCAAAAATATATATCCAAGCAAACGAGGCATTTGAAATATTTTACCTTATCCCTATTTTTGATGCATCACCTTTTCCCCTTTCTGAAGTTTAAAGTCACGCAACTGATATCTCAACATGTAGACAGAATCATGTAAGTTTGAACCCATGTTATTTACCATAAAAAGGGGAGTAAAAAACGTATATCATAAAAAGAGAGAAGGATAAACCTATCCCAAATCATTTTTGTTCACCCGAAATTGAGAGATGAATACCGTATTAGAGAAACACTAACAAAAATTAAATGTGTTAATTATCAGCTTAAAGATATTCTGTATTTTTAACCCTTATTATACTCTTTTTTTTAAAAAAAAAAAATCTTTCTCTTCAATAATTTGATATTTTACAGAAAAATATAAAGAAGTATTGTGCAAATATCATGTCTTTCATGAAGTGCAATCTATGTGATCAACCCTAGGATCGGTCCAAACATTTTATGAGTCCTAGGCGAAAGAATATATAAGGGTCCTAATATATATATATATATATATATATATATATATATAATTGTTTTATTTGTATGAAGTTTATTGATTTTACTTAATATTTTTGTCAAAAAAATTTGGTTGACCACTTTTAGCATAATCTTTTCTTCCAACTACTTTTATAATCTAAGACTCGAATATAAAATCTTATTTAAATGAATCGAACCTGATTCAACTTATATACAAATATTTAAAAATGTAAACATATTTTGTATAAGAAATAGACATGTGATTTCATTAAAAATTATATATTTAATTACATTCAACAAATGATATGATTTAAACAAATTTCAACAAGTAAGATGCAGTACATTTTTCATTCAATTTAAAGTCATCCAAAAAATTACATGCAGACAAATATTCATATTTATGTATAAAGTGACATCTTAAAGAAATATACACAATATGTATATATAATATTTTAGCAATTTTATTTCTTAAAAATCCTCTTGATTTTCTTTTTCTCTCTATTTTTCTTTTCTATTATCTTCAAATCACATATTTTTGTTCTTTATCAACTTATTAACCCTTTTCTTTATAATTTGAATTATTTCATGTGTTTCTTATCTTGTTTAAATAAAAACACTTGAATTTTTTTAACTTTAATTTATGACTATAACATATTAGAGAAAAAAACTAAATTTTTGTGCTTTTTACTTACATGTGATATTTTAATTTGAATAAAAAAGATATATAACGATAAAACAATTCCAATGTATTTATGAAAATAATATACACATATATTATATAATTATAATTTTTTTCAATTTTTTTGGGTGCCTTTTAACTATGGTTCCTTGGCGGTCATAGTCCTAAACTATGCCCAGAGCTGGCCTTGATCATCCTAAATATAACAAAAACTTTTGACCACATTACTTACATGTGTTATTTTTTGCTGAATTGCCTGGGAAAAAAACACCCCAGGCAAAGAGATTAATTAATACCCAAATGAGAATAACTTAAAACCCAATATCCTCCTCCTCAAAGAAATTAACAGCAAAATAAGGCACATTGTTATAAAAACAAAACTCATTGCAAAGAGAAGCCTGCTTTCGCGAAAGAGTCTGCCAACATATTCGCCTCTCTTCGAATGTGCACCAAAATGCATTACTCAACTAAATTTATCCTTTTGGCAAACATTTTTTGTAGAGGATTTTTCATTTCACTACACCTTTTGGCAAACATTTTTTGTTTATAGATTGTATTTATTTTTGAAGCGTGGCATAAATTTTAAGACTCAAGGACAGAATACTTGCCACCTCTTAAGGGCCTTCCATTTAACAGATGCATATGCTTTACAGACTTATCAGTTATCACATTAACTGCATTACTGCATAGTAGGTTGCATTAATGGCTTCAGGTTTCCAACTCTTCCTCTTCTAATAATTGTAATGTTAGCTGTCATCTATCCATTGAATGCTAGGGAAAACTAAATTTTAAAACACATCATAAATCTATGTACGTTATTTGTGCATCATTCTTTCTCAGGTATATTGCTGCTTGTGCATATTTTTGGTGGCTTGGTGCATGTCTAGCTTACCTAGTGGAATAAAGTTTTGTTGTAGTGGTATTAATTTCTCTGTGGTTACTTTTTTGAACAAACTGTCAAAACCTTTTCAACAACTCTTTCTATAGCTGCAGTGACTTGTGAAACAAGATATGAATGAGTCATTAGCACATTTGATGAATGTAACAGGGGTGGTAATTGGAATACTGGTGGTGGTTGTCACATGGAACCATTACCTGATTTAAGCTCCTTGACACCAGTATCTGACATCCATTTCAGAACTGTCGTTGATGTCTTGTCAGAATGCATGAATAAATCAGAAGTTTCGAATCTGGACTTGCTTAATGTCACACAAATGTCAATGCGAAGAAGAGATGGCCATCCATCTATTTACTATCTTGGACCAGGCAAGACATCCTCTATGTGGCAGCAAGACTGTAGCCATTGGTGCCTACCTGGTGTTCCAGATTCATGGAACGAGATTCTTTACGCACTTCTCAAGCGGGAGGATTTTTTGAATGGAGACAGAATACAACAAAAGTTTCTCAAGTTCCACTATAATTGGTCTATACAGTTTGCAGAGAATGTTATAAGTTATGCTCATCTGTGACAAACCTTGCTGAATGAGGTGAAGCTGCAAGTTGAATGAGGAGAATAGTAAGATTACATGATTTTTAATCCGGTGAAAAAAAGAAAAGGGAGACCAAAAAGGACATTGGAGGAAATCATCAAGGGAGATTTTAGGCTAAATAATATATCTGAAACTTTGGTTTTAAACTTTTCCGAATGACGTTGTGTGATTGTGTGATTCATGTAGTCAACATCACATAGTGGGATAAGGCTTTGTGTTTGTTGTTGTATATGGTCAGTCTCACTAGTTGATGCATCTAACTCTTGGTTAGTTTTCTTTATGTTATAGGATTTTATTCTTAGTATCCAAAGAAATTTAGCTGTTTTAATTTCCTACAAAATGATTGTTTTGTAGAATTGTAGTGGTCTGCCGTTGTAGGTGAACATATCTAAATGGGAACTTAGTTTTGGATGGTGAGTTTCAGGGATATCTTGTACAAAAAAGAAAAAATAACCAGAGATCCAAACTTGATTAGTCAGTCTCTCAGAAGGCGTACATTTTTTGTTGTTGTAAATTTCAAATGATGATCGGAGTCCATGATGTTGCTGGCTGTAGATTGTATATAAAGAGATTTTTTTATTATTGGTTAATTGCTTTTATTATATGTCAAATACCTTAGAGTAGTTGACTTAAAAAAATTGTCTAAAAAAAAGTAGTGATATGAAAAAAAGTAGTATATTAGTATTAATTGTTTTACTTAAACGGTTATATAGAAGATTATTACGGCTCAATTTTCATACAAGCAATCTGGTTCAAGTTTCAAGATTTATTTGTATATTCAATTTCCTTTGCATAATACTTACGTACAAACCATATATATTAGTCTATAACTTTTCTTGAAATTGGCATTCTGCACTTTGCGTGAACTATACTCGGCATGCCATTCCAATTGCGGTGTTTTTAAAATTATACTTAAAAAGTGATTATATGCAATAATACTGAAAATAATGATTTTTTCAATTTGACTTGGATTAGTTGGATCCTCAACATCGATACTAGAATATTGATGTTCCTAGAAAGAAAAACTATTTTTTTTATTATATCACGCAACCATTATTATTCCAAAATTCCCAAAAATATATCCAGGCAAACGAGGCATTTTAATATTTTACCTTTTCCCTATTTTTGATGATTATCTTTTCCCCTTCGGAAGTTTTAAAATCACGCAACTGATCTCTAACTCAACATGTAGACAGAATCATGTAAGTTTGAAGTTTGAACCCATGTTATGTACATAAAAATAGGATTAAAAAAAAATCATACTTTAGAAATGAAAGACGAAGTATTTTGACTTAGTTAAGGCACAATTATGGTACACTATATGGTTTGCATTTGCATTTACAATTACAAACTTACTAAGCCTTTCGGATGTAATCTTGAAAACCCAACAGTGTATGTATGTATTTGGACAAGTGTCTGCAAAATTGATTGTGTAAAATTGATTTTTGTTAAAATTGATTTTTAAGTGTCATAATTTGTTGTGTTTTATTCAAAAAATAAGTTAATAGTAGAAGCTACTTACCCTCTGTTTCGAAATCCATCCATAGTAATAGATCTGAGTAAAGTTGAAGCAAATAATTCTTGTTTCTGCGTCCATTTAAGAATTTTGACACGGATTTATTTGGACTCAGAAGTTAGATACACTTGAAAATTATTTCAACTTTAAATGAATTATAAATTTAAAATCAAGTCTCAACATAGAATCATCAACAACAAAGCCTCCCATTAGGTAAGTTACATGGATCATATAATGTCATTCGACACAATTAAAATTTCTACACACTTAAAATTTTAGAAAAATCACGTTAACTAGTTTTCAACAAAATTCTGGATGATCCACACTCGTACTATGACTTGACATAGAAAACCTTGATGCCTTATTATGATAGAAAGTTGAACGAACACCAAAGCTCAATGTTCAATTTCTAATCGTCAAATGGGTATTGCTCGTACCTGATTGTACAATCATAGAGCACGGAACGAGCCCCGATCCGTGGTGTCTGGCATGTGCTTAACAAGGCCGTTTGAGCAGCACCAAGACATGTTTTGCAATCAGAGGATGTCAGATTATGGTTACAAGTAGCATGTCCATAGGCATAGGCATTAGGATAGGGTGAAATGTTGTGGTAGTCATAATTCTTTTGTGCTGGTGTTTCTTCCTCTAAGTCCTCCAAAACATATGTTAAACTAATAGCAAAAGGGTCCCCTGAAGTGTACACCCCATTGTTGCAGAGAACATTGATGATGCTGGTGTTGGGAACACTGTCAGCAACACAACACAGACACAACAAACCAATTGCAATTGTTACACATTTTGTTGGATTAAATCCCATCTTGCTTTGATTGAATTCTAGAACACGATGTGTTTTATCACCTTAAGAGGCGTTTACTCCTATGTGAGGTGAGGTCCTTCATTGATTTTTTTGGTCTATCTGCTGGCTGATGCTAAAATCTATGTTAATGTCTAATATTCAATACTAAGCATTGTCCGTGTTACATCATGATATTATTTGATATCCCACCAAAAAGAACAATAATAAGATTAGTAAATAAAAAATTATAAATAACTTTTGATTACTGGATAAAATAAAAATTCAATAAGATTGTTTGGATGAGAAAAGAAAATTAAAAGAAAGAAAAAAAAACAAAATACTGATTTCTTTTATTATTTGAATGAAGATAACAAGAGAAAAAATATGAAGGAAAGAAAAATAATATATTAAGATAATTTAACCCATTACAATATAGAATAAATAAAATGTTTTTTTTTTCACACTACCTTCTTTGTTTTTTCATAAACTCAATAAAGAATACTATACTATTAACTAAAATATGTGGAGTCACGAACTTTTATTCTTTCCGTCAATCTTATCAGCTATATATAGTGCTATACCAAACAAGGTGAAATAACTTTGGTTCTAGCTATGATTTCTTTTTGTGCATGCACTACCAAATGAAGTGTTGGAGAAAGTTTCAGGCGCTTCTGCTTCATAACGTTCACAGACAGCTTAAAATTTGATCAAATTTAATACCAAATAATTTGGAATATGTTAAAACTTCAACTGATTTATATGTATGATGAAAGGCTATATCACTTTATAAACTAATAAAAGATTAAGTTCCCTTTTAAAATAATGAATGGAAGCTGATTGAATCATATGAATTTGTGATATGACAGGGTGAAGCGGAGGTTACAAGTGGAGAAGTGGTGTGCATTGTTGCCGGCCATTTAAACTTTGGTATTTTGTGTTGATGAACGGATTCAATATGATAGAAGGTTAATTCTACAGAACCCCGTCCATTCATTTTGCTATTTTTTTTTTCATATATTTTTATAAAACCTATGTAAACATAACATTGCGTGAGTGATAGCATAAGCATGATGAAATATATATACCTGTATAGACTAATATTTCCTTTTAAAAATAGATAGAGTATATAATATTATATTCTTACAAAATAATATGAAATAAAGTATAAATGAGTTATAAAGTATTATAGAAATAGCAATAGACATTGATGTATTCCTTGTGAAAAAAAAAATTGATCCATTAATTTTTAACTTTTTTTTTGTCTGTATTGATCCATGATGAAATTAATTTTTAATTTAATACACGAATATTTTTCTTGTAATTTTAAAGTGAATATTCTCCGAATTAATGTCATAGTGAGAGAAAAAAAAAGTGTTTTGAGTCTAGGCCCTGTTTACCAGTTATGACACTTCATTAATTTTTTTCATTTTCATTAATACAAACACAGTTAAATACCTAATTGCATCTGGCCTCGATTACTATACCTTGGATGATACACTTAAATACCTAATTTATACATACTATCTTGTATACAAAGTTGGTGTCTACGAAGACAATGAAGTTGTGGTGGTGCGAAAACCAGCAATATCTCCTAGCTCCTCCACCTCTTTGACCAATTCCTCAACCTTCCCTACCACTTCCATGAGCAAGAACACGAAGCTAGCAATTGCTAGCACTTGGCAATCCTCAAGTTCCACCATTTTGGATGTGGAAATTATCAAGCTTAAATCTTCTCTCGCATTTTTCAACTGGTCCCAAATGTTGTCCTTTGCATCACATTTCCTCATTTGCTTCATGCTTTCACCAAGTTCTCGTAGAATACACACAACCTTTGTCTCAACTGCTTCGCATGTTTCTAAATGGACCCATTGTGACTGCCTCAAAGATTCCATGGGCTGACAAAAAAGATTCATTGAACCCAAACAAGTGAGCCCATCAAATCTTATTTTGTCGTTTTGCAACTTTAAAAGATACCCTTATGACTTAGATATGGACCTAAAGAAATAAATAAAAGAATGAATAATATACACCTACCTCTTTTGATGCTTCGAGGCAGCGTCCTGCTGCAAGTAAAAATGCAGCCAGTTCTCGAAGAACTTCACCAATCTTTAAGTACCTTCCCCAAGGGTAGGAAAATCCGAATTTTCCATGCCAGGGTTCCCATTTTGCGAAATTTGCCTGATAAAAAAAAAAAACACATTACTTAATATATATAGTTTTTTTTTTTTATTCAATTTTAAGAAAGATATCTAATTGAAAATCGACGTACCAATGATTCATCCTTTGACTTGGAGTTCAACACTGACTTGCAAACGTTGAAGCTAGCACGGGGTTGGTTTTCCTTTCCACTAACGATTTTGGTACATTCCCCAAAACAACCTACAATGAAAGAGGATAAATAAATTTCTCTTTGGCTTAGCTATATTGAATCCCATCCAAACTTATTTATGTAAGAATTTGACTATATATGGATCGGTTTGTACTGAAGAGTTACATCATTTACTGGTGTAGTTGTTGAATTACAACGATTTATTATCATGCATGATCGTTTATGCTAAATTTTGTAAAAACGGAATAATAAAAAAAATATAATTAAAGCTACTTATCTTTCTATAGTTTAAATGTTTATGTAATATTGATCTTGATATATATAAATAAAGTATTAAATATATTTATACTGATATTAAATAATAAAAAATATTAAATGGGGTAAAAATACTTATGCAAGGCAAGGCTTTGGCCTCTCTTAGTTTTTGTGAGTATATATATTGAAATAATAATAATATTAAGATTTTTTTGTATATTATTTATTATATAAGATATATTATGTGAAAAACCTTTTTTGTCAATAGATAAAAGAAAGTAGTTCATTTGAAGTGATTTCACCAACAATATTTGATTTAAAAAATCTCTCTTCCAGGGACACATCATATGATACAGAGGTCACATCTTGATTTGTGATACATTACGTACATATTTGTGGCTAATATTTTTTAAATATTTTTTTATAAAAAAATTCAAGTTATTAGTAAAAATACAATTATTCCTCTGAAAAAAGAAATTCAGACTGCTATTTCATTCATGTAGACTAGAAAAAATGACTAAGTGTGTGTTTGGGAACTAATTAGGAATCCCGTTTCACACTTTCCTAATCTGCAAACGTGACTAGCTAGAGCAAATTTAATCTTTTACGTTCAAGATAAATGTAACGTAAATACAAACATAGCCTAAGATGAGGTCGTAGTATATGCCATTGCCATATATACCTTGAATTGTATTGGCAAGGTCCAGGAATCTTGAGACCGTGGAATCGTGAAGTTCATCGCTGGCCCACAAAGGGAAGACGAACAAAGTCACACAAACGCACACAATGAAGCCCATTAGTATATTCAAGAGACGCTCCCTGGCTAATTCCCAAACTTTCACATCCCCACGTACGCCAGAAACCACCACTAGATTGAAAGTCAGCATGAATATCATCACCCCATAATCGTATCTTTTCTTTATGCTTGGAATCAGTCGAAGATATGTAGCTACTGATCCTGAAATTAACCATAATGCATAATGTTCAAACACCAACAGCGTTTTACTATACTAACTATAATGCTTGTTGGTCCGACTTTTGAGTAAAATTAGACTCAATGTTCTTAAGTAAGGTAAGAATCTTTTGTTGTGGATAAAAAAAATGTGATTTTTGAAGAGAAAATTTCACCTATCAACCATGTTTTTGAAAAAAGATTAGTTATCAATAAAATTATGAAACACTCCACCAATGTTACAGTGACTTCCCGAAAAAAGAACTAGCTACTACTAGAAGCCAACAACATTAATTATAAGAGAGATTATTTATCAAAAGCTTACCAAATATAAATACTGAAGCACCGATTATAATTGAGTTGCCAACCCTGCCAATTCCAATGCTTTGGGCAAAAACTGCTGCTAAGCAACCTAGTCCTCCTCCTATAATAGTTCCTAGTCCACGATTGAAGCCCTTTCCTAGTGTGGCTCCTGAAGTGTTTGATCAAATTAATATATGTACATTAGATTCATTTTTTGCAACGAATAATAAGAGTTAATTGCTGAAAGTACGTACCTGCAGAGAATTCAAACATGACTACAACAGTCATGATAGCCCACATTGCATTTTCTCCAACTTGCTTAAAGAGAGGGTTCAAGAGGTATAGGAGTGAAACCAAAACCAAGGAGATTCCCACTTTGATGCAGTGGATTATCTTCCTCGTGTCATGGCCACCACTTTGCATCTGCTTGTGTCTGGGATTGGAAGAAGTAATGGAGACACAGTGGACTTCATTTTTCCCAAGATGGGAAATAATGGGTGGAAGTTGAAATTGGAATGTTTTATTCTCTTTTGACGAACGAGTCATATTCTCTTCTCCATTTGTAATGGCTATTACGTGTGCGGATTCCATTTTTGTCTTTACTCTCTCAGTTCCTTTCCCTTTTCCTTCTAGGAATTTTATAACTCATTCTCTTGGGGAAACTCTATTTGGACAGATATCCAATTTATACTATGGCATATAAGTGGAGACTGATGGTGATGGGAGATCAAACTCTAATTTCTATAGGATCCAAGAAATGCTGCGACGACATTTATTAATTTGCCTAAAATTATTAAATGATACTATAGATTCCTTTTGTTCTGAACCTATTAAAATCTAGATTTAGATTCACACTAAAGAAAAAAGCTAATACATTAACTTAATATGCTAAATACTTAGACGAAAAATACTGTTATTAATAGTGATTTTACCTGATTTAAATTGGTTTCTCTCTGAAAAATACTTCCGATCTAGATAAAAAAAAAAAAAAACATAATAACATTACCATCATTAAGTTTAATAGTAGGTCATTTTTTGACCTTACATCAAATACATATAACCGCAAAGCATAGGATCTAATATACAATAGAAATCAAAGGATTAATTTTCAAATGTATTTCTCACGTCTCAACACGAAAGAATCATTATCATGTTTTTTTTATAGAAAAATAATACAAATACAGACATCGAATATACTTTTTAACTTCCATACTCTTAACTTCTTTCAAATACTAACTTAACTGTCGAAGTCTTGATATACATCATGGGAGTTTGTTTCGTAAAGACTGAAAATATTCTATTAGAAATTTAGAATAGTTCTTCCCTTTAAATTGGTATTGAATACCTTTAAATCTCTTGCTCTTCTTTTTGTCATGAATTTCAGATAATTTCCATCTAATACTAACAAGTATGTTAAGAAAATGTTATAAAATGTATCATTATTCCTCGTGAATTGTGAAGTACCAAATTAGTGGACGTCCAACCCCAAATTCAAGACATGACTTTTAGAGAATGAAATGAAACAAGTTCCGCCGATATCTTTTATGCACATTATACCCTCGTTTGGAAGCTGTTGGGCGTCCTTACCTAGTGACCTTAGTGGAACACGTATATTTGCAAACACGAGAGTTAGTGTACCTTATGAGGACAATAGTGGTCCTCTATCTAGAACAAATAAAATTACCTTTAAATTTAATTACTTTCTGTTTCTTTAAATAAAATATACTAATACTTAATTATTGATCAGAGAAAAAAACGATACAATTACAGAGAAAGATTTTTTTTACTGAGATATGTTTTTCAATTAGATAGATGAACATAAATAAAAGAAATCATTCAAAGCTTTAACACGCCCCTTATCTTGTATGCTGTGCGGAATTCCGCATAGTAGGGATATACTTATCTGATGGCCTAATTGGATAGCTAGCTAAAATTGTAGACCTAAAATTAATGACCCCCACTAAGGCATGCAGTCTAATAGATGTTGCTCATAGAAAGACCACCACCCGACACTACAATGCTTACAACTTTCTGATTAATTGTTATGTATGAACTTAGAGGATCAGCCAGATATTTGTCTTTTTTTTTTTTTTCTTTTCTAAACAGCCAGATATTTGTAATATGTACAAACAATTCAAAATATTATCATATTTTAGGTGACCGTCAGGTCAAGAATGTCTATCATGATCAGGAATGCGTAAAAATGCGAAGAATTACATGAACCACTATATATGTATGCCTTAATTTGGCTTGGTCGGGAATAATTCTAATATTGTTTTTTTACAACCAGGAGGACTTCTTATTCATCCATTGGCCTATTTTGGGAAAAGTGGATTGTTATTTTTTTTTATCCCACTCCACAATTCAATTCAATTTTATTGTGTCAAGCAATTTTGAGCAAAAAGAAAACTGAGAAAGTATAGAAAAATGTAAATTTTTTGCACAAAAAAGAGAAAGATGGGAAGAGTAGAGGAAAAGAAATAATTTACTTTTTTTTATATTGTGAATATAAATTTCTACATTGTTAATCAAATAAAACTAGATATGATTAACTTTTAAACTAATTAGTATAAATTAAAGTTAATAATTTTTAATTACATATCAAATACGTAATTACATGAAAGTATACGGATAAAAAAGTCACACGAAAGTATATTCCAATTAAATAAGTGTAACATAAAAATATTTTTGGAAAAAATATGTTTGGGGTTCTTTCTGTAAAATTTAACAAATATTAAAAATAAAACATAATTATTTTGGGATGGAGCGAGTAATATTTAAGATTGTTTGTTCAACATAAACTTACCAACTATAGTTGTAAAGAGGAATCTTCAATTATTATTTTTTTATAAAAAAAAATGGGTCATCCATCCCACTCCCGCTTAATTCATTTTTGGGTTGACTTATAAACTAGTTGTAAAGCGAGATAACAAATTATTTTAAAATTAAAAATCTCATCCCCACATAATTTATTTTTGGGTTGACCTGTGATCACACAACCTACAAATTAGCTTATCACTTTGTGTAACTTTTCACGGTATGTGATCAAAATGGTTTATTTCCTTTATATATATGAATTGCAGAGTAAAGCATATTTGTTTGAATTTTTATTTTATTTTTATTTATAATTAAAATATTACATTTACTTTATTTTTGTTTTAAATATTTATATAAAATAATAAAATATCATTTTCATATTTTTTCTTACTAAAATAATTAAAAATAAGAAATAGAAAACAAAAATAATGTATTTTTATAATTATTAATAAATAAAAATGAAATAAATTTTCATAAACCATGCATCATATGGGCCTGAGGAATATGAGGACTGGGAGCATCAACTTTGTAATTATGCAAATCCATATTATGTCGCTGAACAAAATCGTAAATTGGGAGAAGTGGAGAATATAGTCTTGCAACAGGGTATTAGGTAGTACCTGAGTTGTGGAGATATGGATGATTTGATTAAAGAACACAAATCATAAATTGTGATAACTTAGTTTAATATTTTATATCCAAAGCTTGGATTTGAATATGGATCATTTGATTAAAGAACAAAAATCATTATTATTTATGTCAATTTTTGTTGATAAAAATGTGAAGTATTAGGTTTATGTTTTACAACCTGATTATCCAAACACGAGACCTGATCCATTTTTTAAAATTTCATTTTTGCTGTTTTTTTTACGAGCTATACGCCCTAAACTTAGATTTTAAATATTTTGCTCCCTCTCCGGGACTTGATATTCAGTGCTTTTAGCACTATCAAAAGGTGGTATTTTTTTTTTTTTTATCCAAAGACAACAAAAATAAAAACTACTTTCAGCATGTTACCTTGCCAGCATCAGTACAATCGACACCTTGAATGCTTCATAAAGGGAAAGCATCAATATCAAGTACGGAACGTGAATTGGTTAATGAATTTTTTTAGTTCGAATTGTTGGTATTCAAAAGTTACATTTTGTTTTGTTTTCTCACTTAAACAAAAATGAAATTACATTTTGAGTCCTATTAATTTGTATTAAATCGAGTAAATTTATTTTAAAAAAAATATTTGATAATATTTATTTTGTTTGTAAAATTTGAATTCATAATTTCATTAATGAAAAGAAAAGTAAATTTCTGATCACTCAAAGTAACATGAGTTAGTGCACTGGTATATAATTTCATGGTGAAAAGCATGCACTATAACTTTTGTGCTTAATGTGTACTACATCTGTACGTCCATGCTAGGGTCAACACACAAATGAGATACGTGCACGCGTTAGCTATGGTGGCCGCTAACTTTTTGAAATAAGAAATAAAGTAAAAGAAAAAAGAGTGCAGTAGTGAAATGAAAAGATTGACTTGTTTAATTTTAATTAAATGTGAAAGATAAGCCTTATGTAAGGTTCAGCTTCTGTGAGTGTTTGCCCTGTTTATATTGTCATCAGATGCATATGATAGTGGCAGAATTCGGTCTGTCTTAAAATTCCACCCACCCAAAAGCAAATTTGAAAAATGTATTAATAAGACACATGGATTTAATCGCGCTCTTCTTTTTTCCAGACTTGCTCTATCTTAATCTCAATCAATTTAGCATGGACATTATTTTCATAAATTTCATACAAAATCATCATTCTCTCACAACCCTAAATTCGAAAAAATGACCCTTTTTTTTTCTTTCAAAATTACAAATGGTTACGTGGAAATTTTAATTTCTTAGGATCCATTTATTTCTATTTTCATTTTTAATTTACAATATTGTCAAATTATTTTCAATATTTTTAAATATTTGTACAAGATGTAGCGAAAAAACTACTTTCCTGTTTTCTCTGTTGTGTACAAATTTTTGAAGATTGGAAACATATTAAAAATAAGGTGATGGATTTATAAATTAAAAATGAAAATGGAAGTAAGAATACTCTTATATTGTCTTTTCATATCAATTTTCAATATTTTCACAACCACCAAATAATATTGTCATGTTTTGTGGGACTATAATGGATACAAGTGGGTATTCCATCAATAAAATGAGTCGATGTTTGAGTCTCAAGTTCTACTACTTTTTGTCTAATATATTTAAAATAATTCAACAATATATTTTTAATGAAAACAGGCAAAACATATATAAGGATATGTTATGGCATTGAATCTAACTTTTATACTAGTACGCATATATAGTATTGATTGACTACTTCATCGGACTAGAAAGAATGTGATTATATGCTGTTTAGAACGAACTTTTGGAAAGGTCCAATCCTCAAGGTGTGATTTTATGAAGTTCTATAGCACCGTTTAATTATTTTCAACATATACTTGTTTGGCATGCCCACAAGGCAATCACACTAGCCACTAGGATATATATCATGAACACCCAAAGGTTCTTGAGGCATGTTCAAAAGTAATTCCAAGAGATATATAGTACGTCTAATCATATTTAAGAGTTAATGGCTAGAAACTCCTATATAAACACTTTGCATGGCACATCACATTGTGCATTCTAATACAAAGTACCTAGGACAACAAAACTACAGTCGGGAAAAATACTAGACATCTTATGACTACTTTTAGCTCACACCGAAATGCAATTGCTAATTATTAACACCAACATACTTGGATGGGTAATCACCATTCCTAAGACCAACCACTTCCCCATAAAAAATTAAGAACATGTTTGGATATAAGATTAAAAATATTTTTGAGAGTTTCTCTATTAAAAAAAATACTATATTTTTAGTAAAGAAATTCTCAAAAATACTTCTGACTTATATTCAAATAGGTGCTAAAACTCTGTCCACCTACAAGTATTTTCTTGTTATCCTATTATATTACTACTCTACCCAAATTTCATATGACTTGAGTATTGAAGTTATTGGAAATGTCATCACTTTGTTTACTATATAGACTTGCGCTCAAGTACTATTAGAGTAACAAATCACAGAGAAAATAACTTTTAAGAGTGAGCCTACTATTTTGGACCACATATGATATCATCTATGTGAATGCAACACAAATACATATTACATGCATGTGTATTTCTGTGGTGGGTTTAATATACAATTAAACTTTTCTTTATAAAGAAAAACTAAACATCCAAATAAATCAGTATTTTTTTAAAACAAATTAAAGAGTACAAAATTTATTAGTTTCATTCATTTTTTTCTAATAAGATCCTTTTTTGTTTTGGTTATGAACGCCCTTGATTACTAGTGTTTGACACCTCAGAACATATATATTCTACCTACTTGCGAAGATAAGCGTAATTGATAAGCTCGATGAGAACCAAGCCACTTTGAAAGTTGAACTTTCTGACAAGGACTTTGAGCCCGTCTACGTGTGCAACCCCATAATTCTGAATATGACAAGACGCTGAGTGCATGTAACCTACAGAAAATTATGTTCACTTATAATCCTAAAGTTACATGAATAGTTCAGGCAACAATTTATATAATGCACGCCTTTTCACCTGAAAATTGAAATAATCATCATCTGCCAAATTTATGAATATAGTTAAATTTTTATAAATTAATAACCTTTTGAAAATATTTTTTCTGTATTAACTTCTACTAGTAGTTTATAAAATTGGTACTTTTAATAAATTAATAAGGTAATTTTTTTAAGGCTTAAATATTTTTTCTCCCAAATAATTTTTTAATTTTATTTTGGTCTCTAATTTTTTTTTAAAATTTTAAGTCCCTAATAAATTTATTTTTGCTCGTAAAAATTTATTTTGTTTTTTTCCCCAATAGCACTTTTAAAAATAAAATAAAGTAATTTTGATAGCTATACAGAGACAAAAATAGAGAGACAAAATTTTTAAAACAAATATTAAGAACCAAAAATAAAATTTAGAAATTTATCAAGAACCAACAATATATTTAAGTCATTTTAAAGATCTTTATATAAAATATAGCCCAATCAATATCATCAATTAATATTTTTAATATAATTTAATAAAATATACGAGTGCCATATTTTTAATCTCAATAAAATGGGCGAGTTTTGATTTTCGTTCCTTATAAATTGTAATTTTTTTCTTTAGTTTTCATTTCTCAAAAAGTCGGCATGTTATGTTTTGTCTCTACTATTATGTAACATTGGTCAATTAGCTATATATGTATTTAACAAAAGGCCATCCTAGGTGACACATACCATGTCAACATGATATCTCTAAAAAATATTTGATCCTTAAATAAAATGTTATGTATTTACCGTAAAATTTATTTTAGGACCAAAGACAGTGATTTTAGATTTCGGAAGGATGAGATCAAATAAAAATGTTTCCAATGTACCACAACCAAAACTTAGTATTTTATAAGAGCAAAAATAATAATTTCAAATGTTAGAGGGATGAAAAATATATTTATTTTATTTTTTTGTAAAATAAAGAAATAAAGTTCAATATCAAAACTTTCTCATTTCATATAGGAGCTAATAAAACACATTTCAGCCAAAATAGAAACAAGAATTTATTGTTATTTTATTTTATTGAAATTTAAATTTAATTATATTTCATCTCTATCTAATCTATAGACCACATATTAAATTTGGTAGACTATAACCAATATTTAAAATATTATATATAAATATTGTTTTTATAATAATAAAATAACATTGTAATAAATATTTAAAATATCACCATATATTTTTGCTTATATATCTATATTATAATGTTAAAAATGAAAAGAATATAAACTTATAATGAATATAAAAAATATTAGATAAAATATGAAAAAATAAAAATTAATATTATAATCATATAAAAATTAAAATTAGTGTTACTACAATAATAATATAATTGTCTAAATAAAATAGTAAGAAAATAATATTAAAAAGGTAAAATAAACATGAAAGATTTTAAAATA
>PYAF01002381.1:474164-495612 GCA_007407185.1 Glycine tomentella
AAAAAAAAAAAGAAAATGGCATTCATGAGTTGAGAAAATTAAAAGATGCCAATTTATACAAAGAGAGAAAATCTCATGAATGAAATCGAAATGCATTTTCTAATAAAAATTTATTCTTAATAAAATAATATTATTTATCAAGTAATTAATATTTTAATTGTTAAAAATAATATCAGTAAATAAAATATATGTTAGGAGTGTGATGCCATTAAGTCGGCCCGACTAAATGCATATGAATTATAAAAAATTGAATAATTTTGTATAGGGACAAAAACGTAATATAGTGCTTAAAAAATACTGTAAGACATTTAGTTATACGCTCAAGTTTTTGCCATGCAAGCTGCAGACAGTGGTGTGCATTCCAGTGTTGGAGGGCGTCGTTGAGTTGGGCACAACCGATAAGGTAATAGTAATACATTAAATAACAAAAACTTCGTAAGTCAGTAATAATATTCATGTGTGTCGTATTTTTTGAACAAATTAATAATGTCGATCCTTAATTAAATACTACATGACATGTTTCTTCATCAATCAATTAATTAGATGGAGGAAGACCTAAATTTCATCCAACACATAAAGAGCTTCTTCATAGATCAGCAGCATCCTGCTCTCACGGCAAAGCCTGCACTATCAGAACAGTACTCCACTTCCAATCCCACTTCTTCTTCTTCTTCTTCTTCTTCTTCATACCCTCTTGTCACTGCCAATAATACTATTCCCATCCAAAACATTGTTGATAGAGGAGAAGCTATAATATTGAATAATAATACCGAAGAAGCAGATCAATTAGCAGTCCCTAACAGTAGTTTCATACCGAGCGAGCTAATGGTACTGGATGCCGCCTTGGAGGAATTCAGGGTTGGATCACCTGGAGATGGCTCCAACCACTTGGATTCATTCCCCACTGAGAAATCTATGGCGCTGTGTTCAGCAGGGTTGGAGATCCTTCAACTTCAACTACCACCAGCTCCAGGTAATTAAACTTCAACTGCTACATTATTTATTCACTCATTATATCTATACATTCACTTCTCTTATAATTCATTTTCTTCCTACTTTTTCTTCATATTTCTCTCTCTTGTTTCTCTTCCTTCCACCATATATAGTACTCCTAAAAAATGAGGTATATGTTTAATATTTTCCTTATTTATTTCTTAAGATAAGGTATATTTTTTGATAAAATATTATTTGGATCGGATAAGTTGATATGATAAAATGATATGTTTGTGAGAGAAGACTTCTATTAAAATACTTTAAAATAGTTATGAATAAATTAAGATATTATTAAGAAGATAATATTTTCTTAACTTTTTAAGAAAATTAAGAACTTCATTTCTTAACATACCGTTTCTTTATCAAACTCAATAGATATAAATTAGCAACATAAAGATTTCTTACACTCTGGTTGAATCATAATTATCATATATAATTAAAATTTATTAATTTTATAATAATTATTTTAAAAATAATACTAAAAGTGATATTCACATTGTAAAAATCTTTATTTTAAAAAAATATTAAAATTAAACTCTTTCGATATCTGTTTTTATTAAATATCTGTGATAGATAGTGTAAAAAATTCCTTTTAAAGTGAGTTCATTAAATTCTAAAATAAGTTATATTTATGCTTAAATTTAGTACATTAATAGTATCAATTTATACTTTAAATTCACTTTATAAAAAACCTTTAAGAGTATGACGCATTCATACACCAACAACACTTTTTGTTTTTCTCTTATCTCTCCTCATCATATTATAACATCTTTCATATTTATATTTTTCTATCTTCTGTCTCTTTCTCTTAAAGAGTCCATTAGCATTGAAGGTTCGTCAATCTTTTTTCCCTTCTTATTTATTCATGGCTTAATATGTTTTGTTTTGTAGCACATCCTCCCACAGAAAGCCTAGCAAAAGGCGACACAGACACACACTACTCTCAAACAGTGTCCAGCATCCTTCAAAAGAACTCCAGGTGGTGGCCGGAATCACCCTCTGTCAACCACCTCACCGTCTCCTTCCAATCAGCTTTCAACAAATGGAACTGCGGCGCCGACGACTACCACCACCATTTCCACGTGTCGGTGGCCGGCGTCACCTCCCAGTGGCTCCTCAAGTACATTTTGTTCAACGTCCCTTACTTGCACACCAACTGGCTCAAGGGCAAGGGCACTTCACCATACAAGACCAGTCAGGTGATGGTGGAGCGTCACCGAAGGGAGAAGTTGAATGAGAGGTTTCTCATTCTGCGTTCGATGGTGCCTTCCGTGACCAGAATGGACAAGGCGTCCATTCTGGGAGACGCCATCGAATACATCAAACAGTTGAGAGATAAGATTGAGAGCCTCGAGGCACGTGAGCGTCTCACGGGAAAGAGAAGGATGAGGGAGGTGGAGGTTTCAATCATAGAGAGCGAGGCGCTGTTGGAGGTGGAGTGCGTGAATAGGGAAGGGTTGTTGTTGGATCTGATGACAACGTTGAGGGAGTTAGGGGTGGAAGTGATGATGGTGCAGTCTTGGGTTAAGGATGATGGAGTGTTTATGGCGGAGATGAGGGCCAAGGTGAGGGAAAATGGTAACGGGATAAAGGCTAGTGTTATTGAAGTGCAAAATGCCCTTAATCAGATCATACCCCGTCATGAACGATACACACTTGCTTCCGGTGATCATTTTTAACCATGCTTTTGTACTTTAAGGTGAGACGGGTGTGCCAGACATGAAAGATGTGCGTTAAATGTTAATTGAATAAGTTTGTGTAAAAAAATAATTCATTTTATGTTTGGTCAACTAAGTACGTGAATTGATAATGTAAAATATCATGGACTTGTATGGGGGGTGGAGGGTTTGTGCCATACCCATGTTTGTCCTCCTTAATTAGCCTCTGCACGTAATATATATAGTTTTACTACTGGGTTATTGAAATCAGATCGAACCGGTCGGTCTGACTGGTTGAACCGATCTCATAATCGGTCCAGTTATGTCATTAAATCGGTTATGTAATTGACTCGATTAAAATCGGTCAATCGGATCAGATCAATTTTTTTTAATGTGTTTTTTTGGATCTTTTTAAATATTTTGGATTATTATCAATAATTATTTTGGATTTTGAAGTATAAATGAACTTTTTTTATTCAAATAATATTAGTTATATATTTATATATGATAGATACATATATAATTTTAAATTTTTTAATATATACCGCTTCAAATCGATTCAATTACTGACCTACCAGTTGAATCACTGAACCACTGACTCACTACCTCGACCGGTTCAATGACCAAACCCATTTTCACAACATGCGGGAGAGTGATCTTGTTTGGAAAGTTACCGTGAACATTGATCATGTGCCATATCTGTTGTATTGAATATTGAATGCGTGAGTTCTTGTCAAATTGAGATAAAATAAATATAATTTTTAAATTTAACTTTAATATGTTTCATAATAAATTAACATGCTAACAAAAATATATTCATAAACAATAGATCTAATGCAACATCCATAAAGTTAATTTGTAAGCAAAAAAAAAAAAAATACACTTAAAAATAAGTTGAAATTCCTAACATAATATTTAAAAATACACTTCAAATAGGAACTTTTGGTGAGAATTTCAAACCCATTAGGAAGATCAAAAGAAAAAGGAAAGGAGAAAATAATAGATTTGATCTCACTTCTATAAACTTCTCATCCTTGTCCCCTCCGTAACAATGTTTTCAACTTATGCCACATGCTATAGCACCACCAGAACTGAAATGTCACACCATTAACTGGTGAATATATAGCATATTGTGAGTCTCAAATTCTAAATAAGTGTCACACTAAATTCAACTACATCTTCACATAAGTGCAGATGTCCTAATCCAAAATAATTTAAAAAATTACCTTCAAATTGATTACCCTTGAGGGTGGTGCAGACTGTGCTCTCCAACCCATTTCCAGTTACGTATGCTCAAAAATCACCCCTTACCAGTTACCAATGGAAGCACCCCTGGCTACCTGTGCTATAGTATAGATAACGCTAGAGCTACATCATAGTAAACCAATGTAGAATTTGATTACAACTTCCATATTCATGGGGTTCAAAATATGTAAAAAGTTGCAATTACTGTTTTTCCTAACTGATTTTCTTTTTTTAATATATCAACAATCCTCATTTGCGTATTATTTCTTACCAGGCCAACATTTTTATTATAACATAGTCTTGATCCAAACTGTTTTATAATAATGACATCCAAGCTTAACATGCTCACATCTAATGAAACTACAACAAGGAAACATTAGCTTCAAGCATGAGTCATATTTACAACTTGTTTTTCTTATATCTTAATTTGAAGTGGAGGATTTCATTCTTCTGGCATCGGGTTCATTGCAAGGCCTTTTATCACATGTCGACATTGAAACCTGTAAGAAAGAGAAGGATGTAAATCATTCAAAAGTAAGCAACAACAAATAATATAAGGGTCATAAAGTGGAGGGGAAAAGACCGCATCGTGAGGAAAACAATACAATTAGATGTAAAATGGAATGCTATTTAGGGAGGTAACAAATGACAAACAGCATGGCAAATTTATTGTCCTCTGGCAAGAGGTAATGATCAGCCTAGACATAAATGTAAAAAACCTGACAATGAAAGAATTGACTACTAAAACTATAATGTAGCAAATGAAGAATGTTTGGAAGGAACATGTTTGCTGGAATTTTTCACTTCCTACCAACAAACCTAAGTCAAGACTAGCAAAAAAAAAAACAGGAAATTTGGCAAGCAGCATCAAGGAAATTCATATAAACAAAAACATTGTTATATAAGATGCATATTCATAATTTGTGAAAGATACCAGATCAAATCTTCTGTAGTAGCAGTCACTTCCTGATCCTGGTTTCGGCACTTGAACAGTAGCCCGAGAGGCACAACCTACAGTAGAAATGCAGTTCAGTTGCCAGCTATTCATACAAATCCTCCCCCCCACCAAACAAAAAAAAAAAAAAAAAATCATTTTCATAGAAATATATGGTGCATGAAATCCTACTAGGCTGCTACTAATAAACAATATGTAAAACAAATATAAGCAAAACTAAAATCATTGACATATAGCATTTATGCATTATATTAAATACAAGTCCTACAGCAAGTTTGACAGCTTCCAAAGAAGCAATATATCCAGGTAAGTACAGTAGGGCTGCTTATTAACTAGTTTTTAGGAAATCAATAGAATAGGTACAATACAACAACAACAACAACAATCATATAAATAAGGTATTAGAAGTGAGACAATCTGGTCTTCAGTTGAAATTGAATCATTTGATTCATTTCTAATGAATTAAGATGATTTTTATGATGAATTGTCAATGATGATGATCTTTATGATGAAATGTCAGTAATTTTAAAAATAGAGCAGCAAATTGACACTAGTTTCACAAGCTTTTATCCCCTTAACAATATTTTTGTACAAAATAATAATCACAGTATCTGATGAAACAGAATGTGTCACATTTGAATCCAGGAAGTAACAAATATAAATAGCACTTACTATCTTCTTTACCAAATAAAGAAATTATGAACATCACAAAAGCTCCACTAACAAATACAGCACGTGGTTCCCTATGCAAACAGAAACCATCACATACTTCCAACATTATAAAAGACAATCATAAATTCAACATGTCCTCATAGCCTATTACCTTTCTGTTATACCTAAAGTCACGTTTAGGCAGAAAATGCATAGGCTGATTGAAAGAAGAAGGGGCCTTGATTAACACAAACAATTTGATAGGACCTACACAAAAGCAGGTAAAGTATAACAGTGGCATTATTATAGAACAAAGCATTTAAAAAAATTAGGAGATAACATAAAGAAAATTCATTCAAATTATGAGTATATACTCAAATTGGTCCTTCAAAAATACATGGCACATCAAGTTGATCCAACAAAGATTTCAGACATCAATTTGATCCCCCAATTTTAAATGAATACCAATTTAGCAACTCAAATTGTCTTTGAACAACAATCTGGTCCCAAATTGATGCTTATTTCACACTACAAAAGAACAAAACTTTGAAGGACTATCTTTAAAACTCATCAATCATGTATCTTTAGAGGACCAATCTGAGTATTTAATCTTCATATTGGACTCTGTTTAAATAAACTACTTCATAAGCACTTATAGGAGAAGAAAAAGAAATAAGAAGGAAAAATAAATTGAACTTCTCCAGTTCTCCCATAGGTTAAAATCAACTTATAGAAGCTCTCTCCTCTAACTTCTTTAAAAGCTGAAGTGCATAAGTTGATTTACCTTATGGAAGAAACTCGGTTCATTTTACCTTCTTATATTCTTCTCTCATAGGTGCTTACCAAGCAAACAGGACCTTAATGTTTATCAACTAGAAAGAAAGAAAAAAGTGAATAAGTACCAGGATAGGTCACAGAGCCAGCATCCTTTGATATCAATGTCCGAATGGCCTGTTAAAGAAAACACGAAACATAACCTCCAACATTCCTTCCTCTCTCACAAAGCACACATCATCTTAATCCGGAACATGAAAATACTACTATCAGTAAGGAACCTTTCTCGAAAGAGTGTCAGCCGCTTTACTCCTTGCAAAATCATCATCAACCTTGGAAACACCACTTTCATGGGAAAAATTCAAGACATAAATATGCTGAGGTCGAAGTGGGCTAGCTCCGAGCGCCAAAACGACACCGTCTATGGTTGGAATCTCGCTGATCATGATTTTAAACGCGGTTTGCACATTCAAGAGTGAATTCATCAACTTATCTAATCTCTTGATTCCCACCTTGATATCCCTCATTTTGCTAACGTGCTTCCTCCGAAATGATGACTTCACCTCAGTTCCCAACTCCATCTCCTGAGTTCAATGATAAATTTAGGGTTCATGCAAATCAAAGACACAATAATAAATTGAAAATTGAAATTCAAAATTTCCACTAAGAATTTATAACCTACCAGTTGCTTGTACTCCGAATGCATTGCGTCAAATTCGACGCTCATATCCTGCACCGTGCTGCACAAATTAAATGTCATTAGAGGCAAAAAATTGAAATTGAAGAATCAAATTCCACGTGCTTGGAACTGTTATTGAGATTTTTTTAAAATAAAGGAAAAGTGGATGGGCGTTTTAAAGAGAACGAAAAGGACATACGAGGGGATTTGCTGGTGCATGTAAAGAACGAACCCTACGACATCGTAGATGGTGTGAAAGACGGCGGAGCCGTCGAAAGTGTCGGATGCTGTGTAGATTTCTGTGTAATCAATCTTCGGCTCTGAGTTCGCCTTCGCCATAGTTTCCGTTCTCAAATTCAAATCTATGGCTTTCTTGCTCGGTTCAAATGTCGTAAATCAAAATCAAAAGACCCGCCAATCAGTGGGCTCATGCTGGCCCAATATGAAAACAAAACCCACTTTGTGGACCCAAAGTTAAATAACACACATATGTTGAAAATATGGGAAAAAATGATTTTTTTTTTTTATTTTCGAAGTCATTTTTTCTTTCTTTTACTTTTACTTTCTCTTCAACTAAATAAAAAAAAATCGCACGTGTTAAAATGCAACAACCACTTTTATCAATAAGTAACTTTCACAAAAACATTGTTATTCAATATATCGTTTAGTGTAAAGTAAGAAAGGAATTTTAATTAAGAGGAGAGGAGAGAAGGAAAGGAAAACACAAGTTACTCCATTGCATTGTGCTCAGAAGGCTTTCATGGACCATTAAACTCCCTTGTAAGGCATAAATAATAAGTATCCTTAATCATTTAAATATTTACATGAAAAATCTTGGATGATTGAAAGAATGTGATAAGTTCCAAAATAAAAACGTCAATACATTATCAGTGTTAGTTAACATGATAAGTTGTCAACATTATTACATCATTAGTGGACTAAAAAATTTTGAAAGACTAAAATTAAAAACATCCTATTTTATAAAAGAGAAAAAAGATTATACACTAACAGTATAAAAAAATTTACACAATCATCTAATTACAACTCATCATCTAAGGTAAGTTTGTTAACTTTTAAAATAATTATCTTAAAATAATTAAAACGATGATTTGTGATTTTTTTTTTTTATAAAATAAGACAAAATGGTTATTTAAGCCTTGTAGTTTTGAAGGTCCAAATACGGGAAGAAAAAAATTCTACAACTTGGGAGTTTCATAATCGTAAAATCATTCAAATAAGGAATATACTTTTTGAAACTCCAAAGTCCTAGAATTTTTTTTTTTTTCCTTCTAAAGCTCCAGAAGTGAGAATGCCAACTCGGGGGGGGGGGGGGGGGGGGGGGGGGGGGGGGGGGGTCAGTTGAAGGGTGCCAGAAGCAAAAAAGTGGTATAGAAATGTAATCTAAAATGGTTAGGGTGAATCTCTCTTCTTGTTACAACATTGTTAGTGTATCAGTGCCTACCATTTAGGCCACATTTTTGGGAAAACCACTCGCTATCAAGGCATTTAACCTATATCCGAACACCTCGTTTTTATATTACCGAGCACGTCTATAACACGAGAATTTCCTGTACAAATTTCTGCTGCAGCTACAACTATAACCTAAATAAATATCTTCCTAAATCCATAAAACAAAAATATCTTCGAGGTAGAAACCAGAAGATGAGGCTTCTGAATCAGCTACTATCTTGTATCGACAGGCAGCGTTTACCACCTCCTTACTAGCAACACAACACTAGCTAACCTCAACATTCTTAGACCCGCAAACTAGACTGTAAATCTGTAATGTCCCCAAAAAACCATGCTTCCTGAAAAAAATTTCGACAATAGGCAGTCCTGATCAATTATCAGTACCAGAATTGGAAAATCAGTAGACAAAAATTATACTCACCACATACAAACATTGAGTAGTTGACCAAAGGTATCCCAGAGGTTCAAATTAAATTGGCACAGGGTAGTAACAGCATAGCTTTTCCCCGTAGTCATACACCATATCGTCTCAAAGCATTGCTCAAGCTTGGCATCACATTATATGCTTGATACGATCTTCTGAGTTCAATAATGGAACCAACCTGGATCAACAAAACCAAGAACTAAGTGAATCTATACAACAGACTAAGAAGTTGAACAAATCATTTGATGCTTTATGTATTATGTTTTAGGAAAGCCTTTCAAATTTCAGTACTGTATACAAGTACGACACTTGCACCAATTCCATTATTTTTTATAGAAGGAAAAGTGTTCGACTAAATCCCCTTATACCCAATGTAAATGATTCATTTCTTTTTTAGGTGACCAAAATAGAAAGTATAAATTAGTACTTATACTACCAGTACCAGTGACATGCCAGCTATGTGCTCGCAAAATTGGAATTACATAAAAAGCAATTCAGGCAAGTGCAGCTGGCATGAATTTCTTGCCTGATAATGTGGTGTTGCCAATGAATTTGCATGCAAAGTATAATTACAAGAATCCATCTTGCACTTACAATAATTAGAACTGATGTAAAACCAATAGCAAATCCAGCATTGACACGCCGTAAATAGTGGTCAAGAACACTTGATGTAGTGGCCAGAACACTTAACAATAGCCCCCCTGCAAATTTTCCACCAGTTAGTGAATTAACATCAAGTAACTGGAACATGTTAGATTTGATAGACATCAAAATGAATCTAAAATTACAGGTCATTCACCATTAACATACCCCAAAATCGAGTGGATGCCTGAACCTTGGAGAGGTACTCTATGGTAGCCTTTCCAGGCTTTATGTTTGGTATTCTCGCACCCATCTTATTTAAATAGTCAGCAATTTCCTTTGGCATGTTAGCCTGTACATAATCCACATGTAAGACCATTTGCAAAGTATATACTAGTCATTCCGATATTCTAATGTAGTAAGGAAAATTTTTAATGAGCATCAATTCAACCAATTTACAGTAAATATATTTCAATTGTGTTGAAAATAATTAGAATAAGCAGTTCAGAATCAGATAATTGCATAGATACATAGAAAACAGCTTTGACACTGCTTCTCTTGTTCCATTCCATATTCTCCTCAGTAGAAAGCAAATTTGGTTTACAACAGTACCAAGGAGAGAACCATTTGGCTCCATACAATAGTTTAGATTTACAGTTATACACCGCAAAACTTTGGTTGGAGTTTTGCATAATTCAGAGTCAAATAAATGTCTTGGTAACTAAATTTTGAAATAATGGATTACATTCGTACATTGTGTCATAGTGACATTTTGGGACTTAGCATAGAAACTTGGTCAAAACTCATTTAAGTAATAAACTTTTCAGTAATGTTTTGATTTGAGAACAGAATCTGCCTTCAGACAAAGTGTTGCTGCAGCCTTAAATTTATTCATCCACTATTCTTTCACATATTATTGATTTATTGTAAAGTAAAAGTAACAGCTTATATCAAGATGAAACTCAAAATACAGACTGGAAATTCTTTATAACAAATGTATCAACAGCACCAACAGAAGTAAAACTAACAGCAAAGAGAAACTTACAATATCGAATATATTGAACAGGAAGACAAAAAAAGCATATATGGAATAGTAAACCCATGGCTCAGCACCAACAGAAGTATCAGGGTTCAACATTTCCTTGACATGCTCCCAAAAAGGTGACCTCAGCAGACTGCCAATAATACCAATTTAGAAGTAAATAAAAAAACAAAACGTCACTTTTGTACACAGCACATGTGCCAAACAGGGAGAAAAGAGCAAGAAAGCCAAGGCACTAAGATCATATGTATCAGAAATTTATAGACAAATTTACCACCCAAAACTTAAATGACGAGGTTGAATCAAGAATACCAATTGAATATTGCAAAGCAATATATACAAACCTTGCAAGAATGCTTGGAAATGCCAATAGGTAAGAGGTGGTAAGAACAGGTTGCATCCCTGCTGGATTAATATTGAAAGGAATATACGGCTCCACTTCAGTAATAGGTGATTGCTCTCTGTTTCAAATTGTCCAATATAAGTTAATATTCAAGCCAGAGGTAGAGTGTAGCACAATCAAATATACTGTTTTCTCATCCAGCAGTACAAACAACTTTCCTCAAGAACAACCATAATAGAAAATGTAAGTACAATGTTTTTACATGAGCGAGAGAATATCAAAACTCTAGAAACATCTAGATTTTCAAGAAGAAGAACAAGGTTCAACTGTATGAACAAAGACAATGCTCTTACCTTGCAGCAGAAGCAAGTTTAAAACCATAGTACTGCAGCTTTACTTTCCTACAACCTTCAGTTACTACAACTGCCCACATAGTGACGATGGTAAAGATACCCAATACTGCAAGCACATATGGCCACCAACTTACAGCACTCACTGCAATATTAAGAAATACAAATCACTAAAGTTATAAATGATTCCATGAGATAAATAAAATAATACTATTGTTTTAGATATTTTCACCTTAAATTTGTATAACAAGAATATAGTAAAAAAAAATAAAAATTATATGGACTCTTGTAATATTAATATATTATTCAAACTTTCTAAGCATACATGCTCCTACGAGCAAAACTAATTGCAGATTTAAGCATATTCCATATTTGAACTGCTATCTTGTGCATATTGATATGTGGATCATATCAGGAGGCAATGCAACAGATCCTCTGAAATTATCCATTCCTCATCTTTATGGACCTTTTATTTTATTTTTGGGCATGTATAAGTATGTCTGAGATATATTTGACATGATCATAACAAAAAATTGAATAATTGAATAATTGAATATACATCTCTAAAGAATATTAAGTGTGTTTGGCTCATCTTATTTTAGAGAAATAATTTCTTATTTTTTGTCTGCTTCATGGGAAAGCTTTAAAAAAAAATAAAAGAACTGTTTACTTTGAGAAAATGTTCTATTTTAACTTTTAATTACAAAAATGTCACCTAGCTTTCATTTCATGTTCTTTTTTCAAAAATTTATGTACGAAATTGTGAAAACAAGTTATTTTCACTGTTTCCTGTACAAACTTTTGAAAGTGACAAACAAAACGAAAACAATGTAATTTTTTTGTAATTAAGAGTAAAAACAAAATGAAAATAAAAAACATTTTCTCAAACAAAATAGTGCCTAATCCCCTTGAACAATTGTTACCAAACATGCTACTGGTAAAAAATTTAGTAGAGCATGAAAACCCAACTTTCTAGATATCAGACATGTTACTTTAATATGTCAAAATTAAAGTTTGAGTGAGGAACATAGGGAAGGGAGATGAGGAAAAATTACAAAAGCCTTCATTTGCATCCAGACAAGTTACCTGAAAGCTGAGTAAGCATTTTGTATAATGTCTCCATATATCCCGTAAGTATTCCCACACATATGATTAGAGACGAACCTTGACCTGAAGAAGGTATTATTAGTCCCAGCAGAATGAATTCAATGAACAATGATTAAAAGCAGACATACAACGTCTGATGAGTCTTTCAAATCACATAACTGACTTAAGTATGGGGATAATCAACATCTCCCATCCCTTTGCAGTGTGGCAAAGAGATAACATTGAAGTCAACCAGATCAGCTAAAACTAAAATTGTCAGATTAATTATGATTTAAGTGATTTTCCAACATTTCTACAATTTTCAGTTTTACCAAACTAACAAGATCCTTGACACAGGTATATACTATATAGTAAATAAATTTCATTTAAATATTAAAATTGGGACAATTCTCCCTCTAAATTTTGAATTTTGAATAAAAACTGACTTTAAAAATGCAATTTGTGAATATAATTAAATAAAAACTTAAAAGTAGGAAATGGGTGAAAGAGGCGGATCTAAGCCATTAATGTGGAAAGACAATTTTCTCCTTCCTGTTCAATTGTATTAGACAAAATACTAGGCTTTCGGAGAAGAGGGATTGGATGCCAAGTGAAAGAATCTACCTTCTATTGTAGTCGTAGAGTAGATTGAATACTTACAAAGGTTCTATCTATGTAGCATGACAAATTCAATAAAAAAGAATAGCAAATGAAATTGCAAAGTAACATAGGAAAAACGACAAAAGCAAATAGGTAAAAAGTCATTCATTGTCATCTTTTATGGTTCAAGATTATATGACACAGTCACTCCTAACTAATAAATAAGACAAGTCATTTGAGGATCAACCACTAATTATTTGCATAAGTTCTTACAAATACAAAGTTGATATTCATCCATAACATTTCCCACCAAATGCTCTGGTTATCTTTTAAATTTTAACTTCCACAACTCAAACCAAAAGTGATAAAGTAACAGTTATGTGGCAAGAAAAATACCAAATCCAGATTCTGATATGGTATCACATATCCATGTAATAGTCATTGCACCACAAACCAATAAAACAGATGTCACCATTACATGCTTGACCCTGCAAAAGTAGCAAACATTTTAACAAAAAATATAATATGACAAGAGATTTTCCGCCAAATTTATGACTCAGTAAAATTATGACAACAATCAAAAAGAATGCAAACCATATTATCAAGCATAAAACAAAACAAAATAAAATAAAATAGAATAGCAGTTTTATAATGTGCTTATAAAAAAAGGTAATGCCATAACGTAATGAAGGCCAATGACACTGCCATGTTCACCAATTATTACGATATCTATTTTTAAATACATCTGTTTAAATTACAATATATGAAAAATCATCTATTTGACCTTACTCATGATATCAACTTGTGAAGATAACATTTGTAGTTCAATCATTTGTTGGATTAATGAAATCTTGCTAGTAAAATATTCTTCTATATAAATTACCTATAAGTGGCAGCATAAATTGAATATGGAAGTGAGTAGCAAGCAACTATTAAAGCTTCCAGAATTGCAAAGCCAAATGACATCCACCATCTGAAATGTGCAGAACAAGTGAACAGTTCATTAGTTGAAATTCCTTAAATCACATATAAAGGGAGATAGAAAAACAATGTTTAGCTAGAAATTAGGTCACTGCTCAAGATGGATAAATAGACTCACATATAACTCTTAATCTTCTCATGCCCATCCAGACCTTCTTTCCGTAGCTTTACTAGAGAAGGGACAACATGACAGAGTACCTGCACATGAATATCTTGTATAAATGCAGTTCATAAAAGGCTAAAACATCAAAAAAGAAATCAACCATACACAAGAAAAATGGGTATCTGGTTGAGAACCCCAGTGTTCTTTAGTCTTTACAACCAAGTAATTCAAAAATAAGGAGAAAAAACATTCTTCTTTCAAAGATACTTATTTACATAAGACTTATTTTCTTACATAATCTAAAGCACAGAGAGCAAAGTTTCCAAAGATCTACTTTGCTTTAAAAGAGGAGCACAACTGGTTTCATATATTGAGATATGTCACATACTTTTATGAACACACTAGCAAAATTATCAAAGAATTAAAAATCGGATATAATTAAAGGAAGTTGAACATACTTTGGTCTTCAAAGTAACAGAAAGTAAACTTTTGCATCAAATATCTGTCTAACAAGCTCAATACACAAAGGGGCCATACCTGCATAATAATGGACGCTATTATCTGAGGACTGATTCCAAGCTGGAAAATAGATAGCTTGAGCTCAGCAGTGAAGTCACCAAGTTCATCTGCCAGAAGCTACATGAATGACTGTTCACATGTATAAACTTAGAAAAATATCCAAGCAAAAAATTGCTCTAGCAAATATTGGACTGTTGACCTAACTCAGTTATCAAATTGTATGTATCTTATCTTTGAATTTACTTAAATTCAAATTGTAGATATTTTATCTATTCTTAGGATTTCTATTTATATCTCATGTACAACTACAATCAATTTTAGAATGAGATTATCATCCTTCTACTACTTTCTATAGCAAAAACACTAGACAACAGTAAAAATTTTGCTTCACACTCACAAGCTACCTTGAGCTAACACTCAATTTCAGATCAAATATGTCAAATTTAAGTTTTACACTATCATTCAATCACAAACCATCATTGATATGACTTTTAAGATAATTATCATAAAAGGCAACAAACTTATCCTACGTTGTGTGATTGACAGTACAAAACTTTTTTACACTTGCATAGCCTTTTTTTCTCTCTTACCAAATTCACCCGAACATTTATCCTCTCTCTTCTTTTTCTTTTGCTTCTGCATTCAATTATGAGTTAAAAAACGAGTATCACTCAATTCCTATTTGCCAATGAGCAAAAACAAAAGTGATCACCAGTGGCGGAGCCACTTGGAGGCCTGCGATAGCCATGACACTACCTAAAAAATAAAATTTGCAGTTATTGAGTGATGGAGAATTTATTTTTTTTTAATAATTATATATACTTATATAATTAAAAATAAAATTTGACACTACCTATAAAATAAAATTTGGCACTCCTTAAAACTTGACACTACCTAAAATTCTTTGCTGGCTCCGCCACTGGTGATCACATGTTGTAATAAGAACTACAAAGTTAAAATCAAAGTGCGTGTGAGTAACTGGCAGCAACAAATGATGCAATGCAATGCAACTCACCAACGGATGATCCTGCTACAAAGCTCAAGTAGTCTTCCGGTATCAACCTTCTGTCAAACCCGGGAAGAGGAATAAAATAACCGACGCGACTAATCACAATCAACACGGCCGTCACGAACAGCCTCCTCCGAATCTCGCTCTTGAAAAACGATTCCGCGGCGCCGTTAATCATAGAACCCAACCGCGCAAAGTTCAGAAACCTGTTCCTGAACATCAAAGTTTTCAATTGCAGGGTTCCCGAGTTGTCAGCACTCGGAGACGACGACGCAATAACCGCTTCCCCCCCATCGCCGCGTGTCGCCGGAACAACTTCCTCATCGATGCGCGCATAATCACCTCGGAGCCGGTCGGAGAAGCTAACGGAAAGAGTCCGGTTCAGCTTCGGAAACAAAGACCGGTTCGGTGCGTTGAATGCAGGGTTTGTGAAAAGGGAAACCCTAGATCCAATTCCGTTGATGCATTTGACGTATCTTCTTTCTGCATAATTAACGTTCAATAAGAGGCTACAATGCTTTGTATTAATGGCTACTCTTTTTTTATTTTCCCTTTAGCGTTAAGAGCAGGGAACTTACCTCTGAGTGCGTTGGGTTTCGTTTGGAAGCAATGTGGATAAAAGTGATTAGGGGAGAATCGCGTTGCTTCCATGGTTGGACTTGGAACAATGAATGTGAGTGTGGAAAAGAGGGAGAGGAAGCCGGGGGGGTTTTGTGCTTTAAAAATCGATAATTAAACCCTCATCCGTGACATGGATCCTCTGTTTCGCGCACTATAGTTACAGGATCTCTGGGGATATTTTCATTGGACCATGACACGATTTGTGAGCCAGCTTGATACGTGGCGGGGATGATTGGTTAAGTAGGAGTTTTATCAGGACTTGAAGTCGCATACATATATATATATATATATATATATATATATATGACATGTTCAAGTATAAGTTTCTCTATAAACATTTTAAAATAAAATAAAAAGAAAAAAATAAAATAAATTTTTTCATAAATTAAAATTGTAGATATTATTTTATCTTTTAAAAAAATTATATTGATGAACTTTTAAAAATTAGTTAATAAAAAACTTAATTTTAGTTATAAAAAAATTTATCTTATTTTTTTTCTTATTTTTTCTTTTATACAGGCCAATACTCTATTTATTTTCTAGGTGAAGTTTTATTATAAATTGAGAAAAAAATAATTATGATAAAATTAGGACAACTTTTATCACATCATTGAAGTTTGAGGAAAATGTTTTTTATATGTGTATTGAAAAAAGATTAGTAAAAAAGTGTAAGATATAAATATTTAGGTTAAAATACATTTTTTTTCCATTCATGTTTTGGATTATATTAAAGGATTAAAAGTATTTTAATGAAATATTTTCTACTCAATGTTAAATATGCTTTCAGTTATTTAAGATTTAAATAATAAAGTAGTTGTAAATTAGTTGTTTTTCATTTAGAAAAAATTAGATATAATATGCCGTAAAATATGGTTTTCGTTTCTCTAAAAAATTTAAAGATTAGTTTTAGTCTCTGAAAAACATTGTTCAATTCTTGTTCCTCTGAATTTAAAATACACCCATTTTTATCCTTTAAAATGTTTTAAATAGCACTTTTATAGAGGTATGAAAAATGATTTAGATAGCGTTTCAAACTTAATATGGCCATTTCAAAATTAGATGGGACAAAAATTGGAAAAATAAAATAAATAGAGAAACTAAAACTTAACTTTGGAAAATTTAAAGAGGCAAAAAACATAATTCACCCTATATTATCTCAAATATATGTTTGATTTTAATTTCCATCAGTGTAAAAAGTTTACATTATCAATCACTTAAAAATCATTGAGGAAACTATTATAAAAAAAAAAAAAAAACTGTCAGACACAACGGATTATAATTATAAAAATTATAGCTTTAGGTGAAGATGAAGTATAATGCAAAATTATTTCTTTGATTTTTACATAGCAAATCAAATTTGCAAGCAAAAAGCACATTTTTACATTTTTTGTGTTGAGTGACTAAATGGTTGTTGAGCAAAAAAGGCTCTTGATCACTAAGTTATTTCTTAAAATTTTGAAATTCATTGAGTGACCCGATTTTGTTTAGCAAAAATTTAAAATCATTGGGGATTCACATGGCAAGAGTAGTATTCTGATCGAGTGAAAAGGGACTTTGGAAGCCAAATGTGCTTTTGACCTTAAGTTTTCGTTAAGCAAGCCCAAACTTTGTTGAGCAAAAATATCCCTAAAGTTAAGTACATCTCTAACTTTAGTTTTCGATGAGTGAATAAAAGTTTTTATCTTGAACAAATTTGAAATTTTATAGAATTCGATAAGTAAGAGTTTCCTTACCAAGTGAAAACATTCTTAAGAATTTGAGGTGTTTTAAGCCTCAAGTTTTCGCTAAGCGAGCTATGGTTTCGCTAGGCGCAAAATGTTCGAAATTTAATTTTCTTAATTGAATTTATATGTTTCCAAAAAATCATGATAATCCTTCATTTTCTTTTTAAAAAGTCTTCTTGAAAGTTAAAGAACTTGTTTTGGAATGAAATTAAGTATAAGAGGCGATTAACAAAATCTTGGTGAGCTGAGTAGAAATCCAAGTTGGGATTCTCTATTAAGATGGAGATTGTTAGATGGATCTCTAACCAGTGATTATATAGAAGGAAAAAAAAAAACTGTAAACTATGTGTTAATGGAATTGATGACACACACATGTTTGTTGTGTATGAGAATTTGAAAGGTGTTAAGGATCAATTATAGACTCCTTCAATGGCTAGGAGATATGTACTATGGTAAGGGATCAATGTATCTATGTTGGTCACTCAAGCAATGAAAATATCCTTGTAGTTAAGTTTACATCTCATGACATGAGATAAAGATGAGAATAATAGAAATGAAAATGTAAAGATAAACTTATACCTACACATGAAAAGCTAAGATACATAATGATTGTATACAGGGATGGATCAGGAAACTATCGTAGGGGGACCAAATTGTTTTCATACATTAACTATTTAAATATTTAACTTATAACAAATAAATGTTTAATATATAATATTTTTTTATAAAATTATTTTTAGTTTTGCACTTAAAACTAAAATTGAGTTTTATTTTAAATGATACAAGAAGGAACCATGTCTTAATTTATTTCAAAAGATTGTTGCTAATTTTTTTTATGTGTTAATCCTTACTAATTTTTTTGTTTCAAGTTTTTTGAAAGATTTTTCGATCTCATAAGCACAATAACAATCAACTAGGACTTACAATAATAGTATGACAATCAAAAAGAGGATTTAAACTCATTAAATACAATTATAGTAACTAAAAGTCATTAAATGTTAAAATAATTATAATATATATATGTTTATAATATAATGTTAATAATATGAGTATGAATGATTTATTTGACAGGAGAACCCGTATTTGATTCTCACTATGTTTAAAATTCTCTTAAGTTAGCGACAATCACATATTGCAAGTAGAATTAGTCTATGACCCAGTGGATTGAGGGACACTTGTGATTTTTGGTCTAGGACAAAATAAATAATATAACATTAATAATTATGTATATGAATAGGTAAATGAAGACTTATAACAATAAACAAAAATAGTTAGTTTAAGTAATAACAATTAATGGAAACTCATAGAGATGTCATTTTTATTAAATAATATTAATAATTAATTAATACACGAGTTCTAATAATGAAAAGTTAAAGTCACACTTGTGTAATTTGATCTAAACACATGTTAAATCCACGGTCTCCCTAGTAAGAGATAAGCACAAAACAATACATGAACTCTAATATTCACAAAAAATCAAAACACATCTCTACATGTAGAGTTTGAATTCAAAGACTTTTCAACAACATAAGAACATTTTTAGTGGAAAAACTCATTTTGAGTTTTTGGATCACTTTTTGTGTGTTGTCACATAAAATACAAGAATTTTTGTCATTTTTGCTTTAGTGATAGAACCCAATTTGGACTATTGGATTTTACTTGCACAGAAGAAAAAAAATCTCTCTTTTCTCTCAAATGACATTGAAAAAATAATATTTTTTTGAAAAATATGAATTTTTTTTCTAGAACTGAATCTCCAACATGAAGAAATCTTGAACAAAAATAATGATAGATTTAGTGGACAAAAATTCTTGAGTTCAACAACCCAAGATGTTTTAAATACCTATAATTTGTTCACTCTAGTTACTAAACTTCACACTCAATTTTCCACAACAAATTCATGCAAAATATTTGACCCATTATGAGTATTGAGTAGTAACATAGGAGTATTAGTTATGAGGGAGGGGGGGACTAGAGCCCCCGAGTGTCCCCTTCTACATTCGTCTCTGATTGTACATAAAAAAACATTGATATAGCATCAATTGAAGAAAAAGTAACATAAAATCGATTAAAGTAATCTGGACACTTATAAAGAATACCTCATCATACACCAGTGAGAAAAGAATAAATTATATGATTTTTATAATCTTGTGAAGAGGAGAGAAAAGAGACTAAAAAGCACATTGAAGGAAGTGATCAATAAACATCTCATTATAAATAACGTTGATGAAACTTTAATCTTTAATAAAATAGAATGATGTTGAGTGATCAATATAACTTACTTCATTTAATACGATAAGACTTTATTATTATCATAAGTTTTCTTCTTTTCAAAAATCAATTCTTCAATTTCACCTCAAAGACTCAAACAAAATGTTTTCCTTTTTTTCCCCTGGAAAAATAAGCTGCTTCGATCTACACGCGATTAAGAGTATATTAAAATGAAATGTGCGACCTAAAAAAAAAATAACATAAAGTGTGCAATATATTGAACCGGGACCTTTGTGCTTCGTTTTATTATAAATTAATTAACAATATACATTACAGGGCCAGGGCTCCTATCATAATATTGCTGCACAAATAATTTAACACCCCGGCTTTATGATGTGGAATTGCCTCTAACTTACTGCATACATATACAACATCAGCTCAATTTTTGTGTTCTTTCTTGCGATCTAAAAGCAGGAGCTAGTTAGTATGTCCATTCCTTTGGAAGAAATATCTCAGGAGAAGAACTTTGACTCTCATGAGAAACAACACTGCATTGCTTGAGAGCATCTTTCTGATCCGTTTTCTTTTTTGTTGACTCACTGGTGCATACTTCTCCGCTTCTCGGTCTATATTTGGGAGCTGCAATAAGATCATGGCATTATATATAGAACATGAAAACTTTCCTTTTATATCGTATCGTATAAGTTTAAAATTTAGGGTATACATTCCATGCGCTGAAAATTGTATGTATATTTTAAAACATTTTAATATAAGATATTGGAATATGATATGTAACATATTGTTCTTTTCTTAAATAAAGGGCTAGCTAGGATACGAGACCTTGAGAAGGTGAAATCTGCAGGCCTAATTGTGATGACTTCCAGCCGTCATTGATGACCAGCAGCCCTTAGAGCCTCCATTGATGACCAGCAGCCCCTGGAGCCTCCATTGATGACCAGCAGCTGTCCACCACCTACCATGCAGCCATCCTTGACAATTGTTTTCCCCATTCACACCATAATGCATTCTATAAATAGAGGTGCAAACCTCAGTTGTAATCATCAACGAGAAACACCAAAACACCAAGAGTGAATTCATCCAAGTAGTGAGAATTCCTAGTGAGTGTTGTGTGAGTTTGAGAAGTTTTATTTTGAGTTTGTAAATCTCTGTAATTTCTATTCTTGTGAGTAATAGAAGTTGTTTTTCTTCTCAAATTCGTGTGTACCAATACCCAATTGATCCGTTGGCCTCAACAAGTGGTATCAGAGCCACGTTAGAGGTGTTGGTTGATATTTTTCGTTGATCCGGGTTTTCTGAGTTTACCCGAAATTCAATTTTGATTGCACGGTTGGATTCGTCTCGTCGAATCGAGTCCAACGCAACAAACGGCGAGTTAAACGGAGTTCAAACGAGCCCAAAAATCGCAGT
>PYAF01002381.1:509586-553052 GCA_007407185.1 Glycine tomentella
ATTGAATGTATTAAAAAATGTGACAAATTAATCTAAGAGACAATTTAATAACAAATTGGTCCCTAAAATTTATATCTCAATGGCAAATTTGTCATTGGAAAATATAACTTATTGTCAAAATTAGTCTTTAAACATTACAACTCAATTACAAAATTGTCTCACAAATTTAACTAAATAATTTGACATATTTTTTACATATTCAATATCTAAATTTATATTTTCCCTATTTGAGAAACTAATTTGTTACCGCCACATCATATTTTCGGAAATAAACTTAGTTATATATAGTTAAAAAAAGATAATCGATTTCAAATGAGATTTCTTTACTTAATAAAAAATTCTATAAAATAAATAAATAATATTAATATATTAATGTTGTAAATTGAAGAAGAAAAATCAGGGGAAGTCCCCTCATGCCAACATTGGTCTGTCCTTGGTTAAAAGATTATATTGGTTGAAATTAATATTTGTATTATTATTTTATTATAAATAATGAAATGTTAATACATGGATAAATAATTTTCATTGATTAACATCTTAAGGTTATATAAATGTATTCTTTCGTGAGAAAAAAATAATGAAAAATATGAGTTGTTATTTTATTTTCTTCATGGTTTTTCTATAGTTTTGTATGGTGTTTGCTTAGGAGCAGTGATAGAGTAACTTTTAGCACTCATCAGCGGGGCACACAGAAATGTTGACTCACTTAACTAATTTTCATAATTTTCTTAAGCTCTAATATGGATTGTAAAGATGTATATTGGAGTTTATTTTTAAAAATTAGATTCTATATTTATATGAATACTTTTTCTATGCAGTTAAAACATAATGATATTGGAGTTTATAATGTTAGTTAAATAATAAAATAGTTAAAAAAATATGGAGCATAGGTTATAGGTTATTAGGTAAGATATTATTTTTTTTTTGTTAATTTATATAGGTTATATATTTTTTTTTACCATAATATTGATTAAAGGATACAAGAGAAACTCGCTACTTAATCATTAAATTCCATTTTTATAAACATCGTTGGATCCTTTAATTATTGATGCTTTATTATTATTTCCCGTGCACGTTCTGTACCTGGCATCGCATCAATGGCGAATCACTCGAGCAGCTTCGGCGGTCGCAGTGGAGTTCGAGTGGTGGTCGCCGGCGACCGCGCCACCGGAAAATCGAGCCTGATAGCCGCCATAGCGACGGAGTCATTCTCCGAGGCGGTTCCGCCGGTCCTTCCGCCCACTCTCCTGCCCCCCGATTTGTACCCCGACGCCGTTCCTCTTACCGTTGTTGACACACCTTCCAGGTCCTCCTCTTTCACTTTTCAAATTCCACAATTAATTCCACGCATTAATTTCATCGAAATTTTCTCGAAGCAATCGTTCTTTCACGAAACAATTCATCAATTAAAGTCGCGACCTATGTTTAACTGAATCGCATCTTTTGACTGAACTAGGTTATACGTTTTTCATATTCTTAATTGTGATGATCGTTGATGGCTAGACTGAAGTGTCTCTGATTATCTATACTCCGAATGAACGCGTGCTTTTGTTCTGTGTAGCTTGGAGAAGCGGAGAAAGCGTAATGAGGAATTGAAAGGAGCTGATGTTGTGGTGTTAACCTATGCTTGCAATGACACCGCGTCATTTTCGCGGTTGAGTTCTTACTGGTTCCCGGAGCTGCAGAAGTTGGAGGTTGGTGGTTTTATGCACTTTTCAATGAGGAATGAAGTGTGAGTGGTAAACAAATAGTGTTTTATTTATGATTGTTATTTTTTTGGGTGGTACACTGATGCAGGTGAAGGTGCCTGTAATTGTGGTTGGTTGCAAGCTGGATCTTAGGGATGAAAGCCAGCAAGTGAGCTTGGAGCGCGTCATGACACAGCTTCTGCAACAGTTCAAGGAAATTGTCACCTGCATTGAATGCTCTTCTGCTACACAATACCAGGTATTTTGCTTTGCTGCATTGTTGTTATTGTTACTTGGTGATGCTGACCGATGGATGGATGTTATATCGTGTTTTTAGAAAACAGTGTTATCAATTGTGGATCGTGGAAAAATGGCAGAAAGTCAATAATCCAGTATGTCATAAAGCGACTAGTGTCACTGGCAAATAGCAAAGTTGCATAGTGGTTGAAACATGATGTATATCAGTTATATATGTATAAAAAATAAAGTTGTATGCAAATAAAGAAAGTGCATAATATTAACTCAAAAGTTCAATTGGCTGGAGACTTGCCAGAGATGACAAGAGGATGTAGGATGCATGCCGCAACCACGACACCCATAGTGGTCACAATAGTGGACAAAGTTGTGATTGCGGATCCTTGGAATTTCGCAATGTAATAGTGCTATAGCGATTATTTAACTATATTGTTAGTGAACAAGATTTATCAACCTTGCTATATATAGAGTATTTCAAGGCTATTCATTATGAAAATATCTTGCAAGTAAAGTAAGCTTCTAATACTTTTCCCTTATGGCAAAATACAAGCCTATTTTTTTTTTTTGGAAGGCAAAGAATATATATTATTAATATAAAAGGCCCAGATGATGAATCACAAGCTGTGAAACAAACATCAGCTAGAAACAAAGTACAAGGCAAAGAGAAACTCTACAATACAGCAAGAGCTCTTCACATAGCCAAAATACAAGACTATGGTTTATTGAAGGCCAAAATGATCATTAATCATCAAATACAATTAGTGAAAAAGATGAAAAATAAAATAAAATAAACAACAGCTAAATGCTTTCTCATTTCTCCTTTACAAGGAAGTCAAGTGTAAAGTAAGAAATCCATGAATCTATGTATATCACAATTGTTTTGGTTTACTTATATAAGGACATACTCTTGATAATATTGTTATTACTATTTGCAAAATGTGAGTGTCCGAAATTTAATATTAATTCTTAAATTTTTTAGGTCCCTGAAGTTTTTTATTTTGCTCAAAAATCGGTACTTCATCCAGTGGATCCTTTGTATGATCATGAAAGTCAAGCTTTAAAGGATCGATGTGTTAGGGCATTGAGAAGAATATTTGTTCTTTGTGATCGTGACATGGATGAAGCCCTCAATGATGCAGAACTAAATGAGTTTCAGGTTTTTGTTGAATTTGGATTTTTTTAAATTTCCTTTTTTATTTTTTAATATGCTTTGAATATTTATTGTTTTCGAGTGTGGTCTATTTATTCAAAACGTGTAAATATATCAACAGGTTAGATGCTTCAATGCACCATTGCAATCCTCTGAAATAGCAGGAGTCAAAACAGTTGTACAGCAGAAAGTACCTGAAGGATTCAACTCACATGGTCTTACTTTTCCTGGATTTATTTATGTCCACAATATGTTCCTCAAAAAAGGGCGCCCAGAGACATTATGGGCTGTTCTAAGAAACTTTGGATATGATAATAATTTGAAACTCATGGATGATTTCCTTCCTGTTCCATCTAAGCGTGCTTTGGATCAGGTCATACATAGCTTCTTTGTTCTATGTTGTCCTCCTGCCTGGTTTAAATAGAAGAGATTAGAGTAGTGATACTACGAATTAACTGTACATTATTCAGTCTTGGTATTAACAATAACAGAAAATGTATGAGATTATTAAATTGGGAAGACTAGAATGTTACGTATAGGTTATACTTGTTTGTTTAGTGTAATTTTAGCTATTCACTAGTAGCTTTGCAAATATTAGCCGTGAACAACCTATGTCTCTGGGATTGGTGAATTGCAGAAGTCTAGTTTGGATTTTTATAACTGTTAATCTGTTATGAAAAATGACTCTTAGATGTCGATATGTCGTTATTTTCCAAATCTTTCCTTATCTGCTGGCGTTCGTCTTGTACAAATATGGCAATTTGGAGCTTTGGATTGTAATTATTTTATTGTTGTAGTTGATATAGCATTCTCCCTCTGTTTCTTCATATTTTTTTTTAAGGTTATAGCACACATATTAAGAAATATAATTAATATTCTCATTTTTACTAAAATTATTTTTAATTTCCTAACTATGCCTTTTGTCTCTTTTATTTGTTATCTCTCTTATTAATTAATTTCTCTCTCATATATTACTCATATTCCTTCTACCATTGCTTCTCTCTTTTTTAATAGGTGTGTAAAATAATTAAGGTAAATATGAGGGGTATAATTGAGAAAAAAGTAATTAATGTTTTGTTTAACTTTTAAAATTAAAGAATAGGTAAATAGAAACCAAAATTTTCTTCTACAAGGACAACGAAAACAGAACAGAGGGAATGCTTTTATTTCTTGTTGCTTGATATTGAGATGGAGAGAGAGATGCTAATATTTTGTGGTATTGACTTTATGATTCATGTTTGTTGAGTCAAATGGTTTTCAAAGAAGCACAATACAGTATGATAGTATGCATTTTTTCCAAAACACTGCATTTCCAACATTTTAGGTCATCAAGTCATTTCCAATTGTGGTGAAGTTATTTTAAATTTCCTGTTAAACTTTCAAATGATATGAAGTATTTACTTTTGTATACATAATCTTTCAGAGTGTGGAGCTGACAGGTGAAGCTGTAGAATTTCTAAATGGTATCTTTCGACTGTTAGATACAGATAAAGTATGTAGTAATGTTTTCGTTATCACTTCCTTGACCTCTATTATTCGCTTTAACCTCCTACTTCTGTGTGTTCTTTTTAGGTGGTATTCCATATCTAATATATTTTTTTTCCTATTCACTTCTTTGAACCTTGATACTCTCTAGGATCGAGCCTTACGACCTGCTGAAATTGATAAGTTATTTTGTACTGCACCAGAAAGGTGAATTTGCTACCTCCCTCTGCCTAAACTTTCCATGTATTGAAAAATGAAAAGGTGAACTCATCTTTTGATTGTCCTTTATATAACCAGTATCTCATTAGTTGCATAACTAAATTACTTTTTCGTATTGTGGATGTTGAACTCTAGAATTGGTTGACTGTCTAAAAGCTTTTAAGGTAAGTTGTAGATTCAACAAAACTGAGTAGTCATTGCAAAGAGAAGAGAACATCCTGTATAACATAGTTCTTATGCTCACTGAGAATTAATAGACCTTTTTCCTGTAAAGTGTTCAGTTTAAGTCATAAATGTCTTGCCTCTTGAAAGCTTTAGCCCTTTATAGGTGTTGGTTGGAGATTTTGTGCAATTCTGCGATGAAGTTGTGATTGATGTTGTTTTTATACTTATATCATGATTTCTATAAGAGAGACTGATAGGAATTAAACTTACTTTACAAGGTAAAAAGAAGAGGCAACCTATAAAGTATAAACTGCAGTAGTTGTTTGATTGGGTAATAGTGACTAGTGAGTCATACTCTTTTTGGAATTCAGTTGAGTTCTTTGGCGGTCATAATTTTTCACAACTGTAGTTGGTAGTGCTACTTGCACTACACCGGAAATTTATTTTTGGTTTCTGGGCTCTATATATTTTTAGTAGCCCTGTTATGTAGGGATTTTGACTTTTCTTCTCCCTTTCTTTTAATCCAGCTCTTTTGGACTTTTGTAGCTTTTTTTTTCCCTTTTCTTTTAATTGATTGTGAGTAGATTGTCACTGTATTTTAGATTAGTTTATTTTAAGGAAATAACCCTTTTATTTTCACAGCTTCTTGAGAGAGTTTTTGAAAGAAAAAAAACAATTAGTTTCCTGAAAGAAAATCTTAACCCATCATACCATTGCTACCAATGCCATTGTCATTTTGCTTACTGCTTGTGCTTGAAAATCTTTTTGGTCTTATTGTTGGGGAATAGATAGTTTCAATTACTAGATAGTAGAGAAATTGGAGCCTCCAAAAATGTGATGTGATTCTTATTCTTGTATGTTGTGATTCCACAAAAGCAGTTAGTTTGAGGTTTTTCTTTTGGTGGGGGCTTGGCTGAGCATTGTTCTTGTTAATTTTTTATGCAGCCATATTTTTATAAACCCTAAACTGAAACCACTATGCTACTTTAATTCTATATCTTAGATTCAAGATGGTTAATACACTATTAAATATTGATACATATACCCATCAAGTATTTTATTTGCATATTGTGTTCTATCTCTAAATACATTTCCTTTTGAGCCAATTTTTTTCTCTCTTTTTGAGAAAAGAATGAGTAAGAATTTTTCTTTAATAATTTTTTTATAGAAGCTGGATTATTTTATACTGCCTTTACCAGATTTATCTGTAATGTAATTCGGTATAAACCGATTTTGTATATCAAGAAGCTTAGAAATCTAATTAGGGTCCTGTTTGGAATAACTTTTCCATAAGCATTTGTAGTAGAAGAAAATAAGAAGGTAAATTATATTGAGCTTGATAGAGCACCAATTGATAAAAGTTATAAAATATAAAAGTTGAACACCGAAATCACACATGATACAGCAATACACTTGCTGTCCAGAGATGTAAGTCTCTTATTACACAAATACCACAATACAATTGGTGTCCTAGAGACAAATGTCTCCTACAGAGTTTTCTCTGTCCACAAATTACTAATAACTTCTCTCTACTAATTACACAACATACTATCAGATATATACTCCTAATACATTACTACTGACAGCTATTTTCTACACATAACTACCACTCTGCAATTTCTAATGCAAAACTGTTTTCTAAAACAGTTATCTGAGTTTCTAATGCAGAACTGATTTCTAAAATGTTATTTTGTACATATAACTGTCATAATTTCCTTCTGCCCCTAACTCTCAGTTTCCATTAGAGCTTCTCCCATAAGCTAAAATCAACTTATGTATCTTAGCTTTTGGAGAAATTAGATGAGCAGAGCTTCTATAAAACTCAAGTGCATAAGTTGAGTTTAGCTTATGGGAAAAGCTCAATTTATTTTATCTTCTTATTTTCTTCTTCTATAAATGCTTAAGGAAAAGATTATCTAAATAGGGCCTAGGCCCTAGGGTTGTACAATTAGTATATTGAATACATCACTAACAAAATTCGGGATATGGGAAGGCAATTCAGGATATTCTATGTTTGAAGGATTTTTTTACTGTTCCTTGCCAAAGTCTATGTTTGTGCAGCCTGAAGCATCTAATTATTTTACTGCATTATAAGAGCTAAGAACACAACCTTTTTTCATAATCCTATGCAGACAGAATGTTACCTATGTAAACATTACTATGTTACAATTTTTCAGCTGAAGCATATCTGATAGTATTAGTAGTATTGATTGTAATTTTATCTATTGTTCAAATGTGGTATGTTCTTTGTATATTATTCACTTTGTTTCCTTCTTTTTCAATTGTGATAATCTTGAAATGATTTATAGTTAGTTTTTCCACTTGATGTCATCCATCTTAGGTTTGGTACATGGTTGTGAATTGCAGTCCATGGGATGATGCTCTATATAAGGATGCTGCTGAGACAACTGACATGGGTTACATATCTCTTAATGGATTCCTGGCACAGGTGGGGTTAACTTATGCTGTTTTTTATTCTTCAGAATAAGTTATTGATGTATCTCTTAAATTGTATGATGCAGTGGGCCCTTATGACATTACTTGATCCACCATGTAGCCTGGCTAATTTGATTTACATTGGATATAGTGGTAATCCTGCCGCTGCTCTTCGTGTTACTCGTAGAAGAGCAGTAGATTGCAAGAAGGAAGCAACAGAAAGGAATGTGTTCCAATGCTATGTTTTTGGTTCTAAAAATGCTGGGAAGTCTGCTCTGTTGGATTCATCATTGGGAAGGTGTGCTTCTGAACCAATCACCATAGTCTGTGTCTTTAAATATATTTTGATCTATCAGTAAGTGAATTTCATCCTCTCCTACTGTTTATATCTGTTTGGCTTCAAAGAAACAATTAACTCCTTTATTTTTCACAGGCCTTTCTCAAACAATTATACTCCAACAACAGTTGAGAGGTTTGCAGCAAATTCCATTGAATTAATAGGGGTGAGTATCATGATTGGAAAACATTACTGTTATTTAAATAATGTTGAAAAATGATATTGTCTTTCTCTCATGGTCTGCCTCAATTTAATATGCTCTATTACTAGTAAATATAGGAGTCACATAGATGTTGTGGAGGAAATTGGGTACAATATGCAGTCTTTATACTCATGGTGCTGGTGTTTGCTGCTACTTATAGGGAACCAGAAAAACTCTTGTGTTGCGGGAGATACCAGAGAGTGAAGTATCGAATGTTTTGTCCAATAAGGATTATTTGGCAGCATGTGATGTAGCTGTTTTTGTGTATGACAGGTATGGTGCAAAATGTTTTGCAATATGCTTTGCTACATTTAAACTGTTGGAATGGTGTTTTGCATTCTTGCTTTACTGTAACCAACATATTTATGGGTAGTCAATAAAAATAACGTATTGAAGAGATGTTTGTAAGGAAAACTAACAGAATTTTCTGAGAGTTATGCTGGGATCATGGAGAGTGGAATATAGAGATGATGAGTGGGATAGTTGAAGAGAGAAAAGAGAGGCGCATGAGTGAGACCAAGGTGGCTTATATGTGTTAGATTTCATCTTAAAACCAATTGGCATTAAGTGAAGTTGCCCAACAGATATATAAGTTGTGCCCTGAGAATTGAGGCAGACAATGTGGGACTTCTCAACAATATGGGCATGGCTTTAATTGAAAAATTTAATCTGAGGCGATTTCTACACATGCTATATTTAAAGCAGGAACCAAAAGCTTTTGCATCATTGTATGTACTTGTTTTAGGCAAGGCTGTCGTCTCTAGTCAAATTCATGTTATATTATAAAAAAAGTGATTCTTAGATGCTTGTATTAGTATCACCATACCAGATTTTGAGGCTCTACTACATGTCCATTCTGTCAAGACCTTGTGTGGAATAAATTTTCCTTAATTGAAATAATCTAGTTTAATTCGTAGTTACATATTTGGTTATTTATTTTGGCATTTTGTTCCTGTAACTTAGTTTTGCTTTTTTCTCTTTGTTTTCCAGCTCAGATGCATATTCATGGAAGAAATCCAGAGATTTGCTTGAGAAGGTTGCTCGACAAGGAGATCTAACTGGTTATAGAGTTCCTTGTCTCCTTATTGCTGCTAAGGATGATTTAACTCCATATCCAAGGGCAGTACAAGATTCAGTTAAGGTATTCAATATCAACTCTGTTACGACATCATTGAATATATTTTATTGTTATGCATAATTTCATAGTTAAACCTGCTATTTAATTTTGTTATAGGTTACTCAGGAATTGGGAATAGAGGCACCTATTCATGTAAGTATGAAATTAGGCGATTCAAGTAACGTGTACCATAAGATTGTCAATGCTGCAGAGCACCCTCATTTAAGCATTCCAGAAACTGAGATTGGGAGGAAAAGAAAGCAGTATCATCGGCTTCTTCAGCAATCTCTTGTTTTTGCCTCAGGTGTGTTTCTCTTAGCTACCTCGCACCAGAACTTGATGTTGGTGCATGATGCATAAACCACAAATTCGAAAAAATATCCGTTTGTCTTGTTCAAGTGTTGATTTTGAAATAGCTGTCTGTTTTGAATTTACAGTTGGGACTGCTATGGCAGTTGTTGGTTTGGCATCATGTCGTGCATATGCAGTTAGAAAGAATTCCTCTGGTTAGTCATCAAGAAACTTTATACTGACAGAGCTGACTTAAATTAACTGTTGAATTCGTGTTCAGTATTGGGCACACTAATCTTACTTGGTAACTTTTAAGTTAGAATATATTTTTTGTACAGTGTTACTAATTTCATTTATTTTAATTGCTATAACGGCTTTTTATATAGCTTCAAAAGTATGATTGTGGTCTGTGTCTGTTTTCAAATTGATTTTCGTTGTGTATATTTCAAGGTTAAATTACATTGATTTGATGTAATTACACTGATGTCTCTTATGGAATTTGTTTGGAATTAAATATTTCAGGTACTTGTTTGATTTGTAAAATATGAAATAATTTAATCTTGAAACCTTTTCAGTCAAGTACAGATGAAATTCGGTCAAAAATTGTACTCCTAAGATTTAATTTATTTTTAGTTGTTTGGGTTGGCATTTTTACTTTTATTAGTTGTCATTTAATCTATTTTTATTAAAAGTCATAAATTAATAATTAATAATATAGAATTTTAGTTCATTTTAATGTATTTTACATGTATGATCTTTGTATATACGGGACTATGGGAGTCTTTGATCAATCCTAATTCCTAAATGAAAAGGGTGATAAGGTGTTTTATTATCTGATAAGGAGATGATGACTTCCTATGATAGTTAGTTAAGGGGTTCTCTTTTTGTGGGCCACATATGGCATATGGGGGAATTCGGCCTATTGAGCTGATTCGGATATAGGCTGGACTGAAGTCAGGAACAAATTCAAATTTCATTTTTTTTTATAATGAAAGAGTTAATTTTAATATTAAAAAAATAACTTAATTTTTATTATTTCAAACACAATCTCAATTTAGAAAATTATAGTTAATTCCTTTTACGTGTACTTTTCACTTGTAAGAAGCTAACCAGGAAATGTATGCGCAATAATTTTTATGTGTTTATAAAATATATAAAAAAATGATAATCTACAGGTTGATGCAGTCATACAAGACTTTGTTGTGCTCATAAGTGAATTGCGCGATCTATTTAACAGGATAATTGTGTTTGATTACGCATCGCAAGTGAGATTTGTTTCTAATTAAGTAAGAGAACACTCGTTATCTTTGATCTAGAAAAAGAAGGAATATTTGTATTTCAAGGAAAGGAATATTATTCTCAATTTAAAGCTAAAAATGTTAAGATTTCATCAAATTCAATGTGATCAAATTGATTAAATTTGAGTTAGTTTAGAATTAGTTTTGAAGAATCTTAAAAACATTCTTTTTGACACTCGTTTTGTTATTAGTTAATCTCGTTGGTGGGTTTCGTTAGCATTTCTCGTTATGTTTTATCATATGATATCAGTTATATGATTTTTATGGTGCTATACTATTTATATCCAGATATAAGTTTTTACCCGAGCCTTGCTATTTCTTTATTTTCCATCCTCCTCACAACCACCTCCGGAAACTATGAAATCATCGATTGAATGAAGATGAACATGAAAGACGGTTTCCAGCAAATAGGCAATTCTTTTTAACGTCCTCCCCCCCCAAAAACAACCCAAAATATATGAAATGTGTTATTATAAAGAGTCTGCATTTTTTCTTTCCTTCTTAAATGAATGAATATATTCCTTTAGAGTGCAAATTGGTCTTACAAGCCACGAAATAGTTAGGTTTTGCATATAATAAAAGTAAAACTCTCTATGCTAATGCTTAATCTTTCTCATGAATTGTTTCTTATGGTGCAACAAAAAAGAATTTTTCATAAAGCTTTCACTATAATGATATAATGATGAGTTGCTTTTAAAATTAATGATTGCCCTCATAAATCGATAAAATATATTTTGTGTTCTTTATTCTTATTCATACGTTTTTTAGTGAACTTTTCAAAAAGTCACTTATCCTAAAATTATTTTACATTAAATATGCTTAACTATAAAATTCTTAACTACTAGACTATAGAAAAATAATACAGTCTCATACTTACACAACTTTTAATCAGTTATTATTCTAACATGTATTTAATTCATTTGTGTTACCTTGCCGAAAATATGCTAGAAGTTGCGCTTTATTTGTGTCTTATCTCTTTTTTATTGCCGTTGTATCTCTACCATATAACACTATCAACAAAAAAATTATACAATTTTGGTAAGGAGCATAACAAAATAATAGCTTGATCTTCATCGTTAGTTTTTAACTCCACGCCTTGTAAATCTAAGATGATTTGGTTAAAATTATCAAAGTGGTCTCTTACTTGCATGCTTTACATCATTTCAAGGTGTATAAACGTTGCTTCTAGTATAACCGATTAGTTAGGGATTTCATATGGAATTTTCTCTCCATCTTCTTCTATAATATCATAGCAATTGTTTAAAATCTTTTTCTTCTCCTTTTTCATCTCGTAGGCAGTTTGTCTTCTCGTCTATCGATGTTGCACATCATTGATGAACTAGAATAGCCCTCATCTTAAATTTCCATTGAGTGAAATCATTCAATCGATTGAATTTCTCAATATCTAATTTATACAAAGACATCGAGAGCAACAACAAAATCAACCTTAATAACTACGGCTCTTATGCTAATTGTTATGGTGTAAACAAAAAATAAAAGCGGAAAGAAAGGAAACACAAAGACTATACGTGGTTTGGTCAATGTGATCTACGCTCATAGTTCTAATAAACTAAAAATAAGGGCAACTTTTTCTATTCAAAGTTCATGGGTAAGTTTCACGTGTGATTGGACCTTGTCCTATGACAGCATACATGCTATATATCACCAAACAAACACAATTACACTACAAAAGTGAAAAACGAATGATCAATGTGAAGAAAATTTGTAAAAGATGGGAAGAGAACTGGACAATGGGGTGTGTGTGTTATGTAATTAAAAAGTTAGCATGAGGAGATCTAAAATGTTCTAAGTGTCGCAACTCAAAATTCTTCTGCCCCCTTAACGTGACTGTTATGGTGTTACCCGTGCGTTATGTACTACAAGGACACGAATTTCTTGCCAAAGTTCCTATTCTTTAGCAAGTGTCTTTTGGCGCCTCTTCTTTCATTCCCAAATCTCATTGGTTCCTGAGCACAACACACTCTGGGGAGAATAATAATGCATTGCTATATACTATAGTATATCATTTATCCCCCATCAATTATTTAACAAATTGCAACTTGCTAGTGACTTCAATCATTATATGTTTTTAACTTTATACATATGACATGATGGACACAAAGGCTTGGCAGCAAGGACTATAGCTAGCTCCCTTGCCTATTTTGTTAATGGAGGTGCAAAAGAAAGACAACATAAACTCAAAATTTAGCAACAAGATGACATGGGAATCTTCACAAGCCATGCAGGGTTTCGACACGTAACTTATCCTAGAAGTACTAGTATGTACCAGCACCCTGATCGATTTGAATGAGGTTTTTGTGCACTATGTCCTCTATTGCGATAGAGTACATTCTTTTTCAAAGTGTATGGTCCCCAACCCAATATAATATTCCTCTGGGATTCAAAGTTTATTATCACTTCCATACAAAGGGCACTCTTCTAGGGCAAAAAGAGAACGAATCAGAAGATTAACGTACATTTTAAGAGGAGGGTACCCTGTTGGATAGAGCAAGTGAACAGTATTCAACCATTCTTTTCTGTGTTATATTTTAGAAAACAAAAAGTCTAGTACTTATAATGCGAGTTATTGACTTCAAATTTCAATTTTGATTGGAAAATTATATGAGCACACTCAAAGTACGAGAGCAAAATTTTGTTCTGAATTTTGAAATGTTTAAATGGAATACTAAAGTAACAAAGTGCTTATTGACGTCAATTCATGGTGCTATATAAGCCCATCACGCTCAGGCTTGAATGAGGAATCAGAGCCCAAAAATTATTAAAAAAAATAAATAAGAATTCTACCGTGCACAAGTGTGTTAGGTCTCGTACCATGCACAAGTTATTTTAGACCGTGTGATCTGTGATTAAAAAATAGATGGACTCAATGTAAGGCCTTATAGTGGGAGTAATGTTGCTAATTATCCTTTTGTTTTTTATTTATTTAAATAATAACACTTACCTAGATTTAACAAATAAAAAATATGTATCTTTTGTATGCTCTTCTGGAAAGAAAAAAAAATAAACAAAGAGAAACATTGTGTTGTCAGGTTCCATTTCCCGTTGGCTTGGGACATTTTTTGGTGGCTTATGCGAACCCAATTCCTAATGTTTAGTCTCCAATGTTTTGGTTTAACGTCATTTTTTTTTATAGCTTTGTGTATGTAACAAAAAAAATCAACTCATTCCCATTGCCACTACAATACTCTTTTGCTAAAAAAGAAAATCACCATAACAATGTGCAAAAAAAGAGAGATGAAATAGAGAAAAACAAAAAAGAAGAAGAAAGCATTAGTCACCGGAAAACTCCATGAAACATCGCCAAAAACCCTTTTAGTGTTGCTGTGTATGACAACGACCTATTCTTTGTCTCTCTCTCCCCTTTCTTTGTTTCCTATAACTGGTTCGCACCACCACTAGTGGAACCACCGTGACCAGATTGTGACTATCACTAAAAAAAATTTCGATTTAAAAACGGTGTCCTCCTTGCCTACTCTCACTTCTCTAGTTATCAAACACCACCATGGAGGGCAATGAGCGTGGTTGGCGGTGATAGAGAAGGTCATGGGCATGGTGGTGGTGAAATTTTTCAGCGACAATGGATCAATGCAGAGGAGGAGAGTGCTAATGAAAGGGTTGCGTTGGAGGGGATTTGAAAATTACAGAGAAGTTGACGAAAGAAAGAGGGAGAGTTTTGCCATAAAAAATTATCAATTAAAAAAAAACTATTGTCCCATGATTTATGTACATGGTACAATCACAAGATCTTCACCCTTGACTATTTTATTGTTATATTCAAGGGTTTGAAAAAACTTGTGCAGGGTACCAAACCTAATATACTTGTGCACGGTAGAATTGGCCTTGTTATTGGTGCAAATTTTGTACATGTCCAACCACATTGTACAAATATTTTGGGAGACAAAGACGATCAAGACTGAGATTTCTTGTATGGTTAAGTGCGTGTTTGGATCTGTGCGGTGCACTTGCGGTAGCATAAATTCCAAGACCGCGCTTTATCCCAAAAGGATGAATGGTGTTGCTTCTTGAAATATAGTTTCCGACAATCCAAACATACTATAAATTGATAATGTTGGCAAATCTAATTTTCATATTCACATGGGCGACCGCTAAAAAAATGGATTAGTAATAAGTGTGAAGAAGTTGCATAAAGGTCTTGAGCGACCGATCCGGCAGAACAACTCAAAAGGTAAAGAAGTATCGTTAATTTCTTCATACTCTGACTACCTGCATTTCCCTCACTGTCACTATCTTCCCTACCAGATCAGGTTTTCCCAGATGCGAGTCGAGTCGTTCATCTTCTTCATCAGGCTTCCATCTCGTTGTCGAGAGTAGAAAGTAGATTGATAAAATACCAAGTTAATTTTCATTTACGTCTTTAAAAACAACTTTGCTGACATATATTTGTTTGGTCAGAAGAGTCCTTTGAATATTCTGGTCATTAATATGTTTGCTAATGGTAATTGTGGCTTCTCGGGAGAATTGATGAGCGATTCAATTGATGGGATTTGGTATAATACTTATGACATCGATGAGATTCAAATATTTCTTCTTAGATCTATCTCGTGTCTGGTACTGCATGGTTCCACCCTGCAAGAACTCTGAATCATTCTCTTGAAGCTCATCGTCTTCCGATTTTCTTAAAAAATAGAGAAATCAGAACCAAGTCAAGATGATACGGATCAACCCGTCCTCTTGCAAAGAAAGAGAATAAATTCTCTTATATTACAACACATTTTGTTTATTTTAATACTAAGTTTCTAAAAAATGAAGTTTTTGTGAGTAATAACTCAAACTCATTCCATTCTGGCTCTTTTTCTCTATCAATTTTTTATTTTATTATCATTTATTTTTAGTACTCACTCGCTCTTTATTATTTTCAGTTACTAATCCTAGTTATTTGATTTATATACTTTTTTTTATAGTAAATACTCTAGTAGACCTCTCAGTAGGATTCGAACCCAGATGAAGTTCTGACCATCCGTCAGAGAAAAAAGATCTATTTCATCATTGAGCGAAAAGTACGAAAAAAATCAATGGGTTAGGTATATTTATATCACATTACTATTTTGTTATCTGCGGTCTAACTTATTTCTAACTTAGTTGATTAAGTAAAATATGTGAGTTATGAATCTTCTTATACATGTATTTGATTTTTATAAATAAAAAATTACTTTAATATTTATTTACTCAAATGCAAGATATATATAGGAGAAAAGAATTAAAATTTTATGTAGTTAGAACAATGAAATGCTAGTAATATAATTTTTTAACATGCTACTTGGACTGTTTGACCAACTTTGTCCAATAAGGGGCCAACTCTCATCCTTCAGTTAAGCATTTACGTCCAAAGATATAATGCTTGGTTGGTTGTGGATCATTGTTAACTCCTTTGGCAAGTGCACCAAATTCGTCCAAGTAGTAAATAAGCGGTAAGACCGAGTGTTGAGTCCATAGGGACTTCGATTATATTCAGAGTTTATATACGTCTAATTATAAGCAATTAACAGAATAATTTTTTGTATTTGCAGATGATAATATGCATACATATAATTCAAAATAAAATAAATTGTGAAACATAAATTAAGGGCAAAAGAAAGAAAACACAAACACTTGGAGAGGTGATTTGAAGGTTGATGCATAATTATGAGATATGTTGGATGTTCAGCTTACCAAAACTAATTTTGATGAAATGTTAAGGATTTTTCACTATTCAACATTATTTTACATTTTACGTTCATCATCTAATTTACTCTAACCATGATCTCTCATATGAAAGAGTCTAAATTATCTAAGTTCACTCCTGATCTTTCAAAAAGCTACATCAAATAATTTGCATTAAGAGTAGAGATGTATATTCAAGGCTAAACAATTTCATTTTATCCCTAGATATGGATTGTCTAGATGTTTTCTCAATTCTCAGATTATAAACATTTTCCAATACATAAACCTTCATAACATTACATGCACATGGATGATCAGACCACAAACATGACAATAGATTCAGAAAAGAATAATAATATGAAAATAACATTAAATAGATAGTGAGAATTGTTACATTAAGAGTGTTTGGTTGCTGAACCCCCAACAATAGTGGTTTAGTCTCTCCTTGTCATGAAAGACTTACAAAAACAAAAGGGAAAAACAAATGATGAAAGTGAATGAAAGAAAACTCGTAGAATAATGGGCATAAGTCAACTTCTGTGAAGTTGATTCTTCTCTCCTTTGTGTCTTAGGTTTCTCTCTAACTTCTCCCTCTTTGCCTCTTACTGCTCTCCCCCTTTTTATAATCAAAATTTTGCTTAGTTGGGCTTTTTTGGTATTGGTGGCACGCTAAGCCTATATGTGCGCGCTGAGCAAGCCTGTCGCGTTACTCCAAATCCTTAATCATCTTCCAGATCTTTTAATGTGTAATTCTACAAAGAAAATACAACCAATACACTATAAATCAACTAATTTTAGCATTTATTGGATATATAATAGCTCAAAAAAAGCTAAATTTCTACGTTTCAATCACAAAAGAAGCATTAAAAAAGGGAAAAAAAAGTTAATTGCTATCTAATTTAAATGCATAATTTACGTATAAATATTAATTATCAATCATTCGATCGACTCTTCTCTAAGGTCAAGTCTTATTCGTCCAACTTTACCCCGCCAGGAGAGCCAATTCACATTTAAGTCCATGAGGCATAACATCTAGCGGCCCCATTGATCATTTGCCTAACCACAGAAAAACTCATCACACCATCATATGTCTCACCAACTTAATTACCAACTTAACCAAACAAGTTATGAATCCAGGTACCTTGGGATTGTATTATCAAGTACAAACTTAATACCATTGGGACATGATGATAATACCAGGCGATGCACCACGTCTTTGACATGTCAAAGACACACAACAACACACTCGTACCTCATGCGGAGTCGACAAGACTGCATACACACATACACATGGCAAACAAGACCCAATAAGAGAAAGACATGTGCACAAAGCTATTGAGAGACACCACATATAAATTTATATGAGGATCACATGATCCCTCCTCAAGTTCATGGTTATATAAAATTAGGGAGAGACATTGGCAGATACTTGAGCTTAAGGCACTACGTTTTTTCTCTCTAGCGTTATCCAATGTGAACATTATTCTTATTGAGTGAAATTTATTAAAAAATATGTGTCACATCTTATTAAATGAAGTGCGCTAAAAGAAGTGTGTTAAAAAATATATTATTAATACTCCTCTAAAATAAATAAGGGATGTTGGTTCTTTAAGTAGCCAGTAAAAGTAGTATTTATTATTAATATTTATAAATCATCTCATAAATTATTTTCAATAGTCAAAGTTATTTTTTTTCTTTTCAAACAATAAGGAATTGAATTTCATAATAAGAAATATGTCTTTTCGAATAGAGAGAGAAAACGATATCTAGAGGATCCTTGCCAAGTATTTGATGGAGGTGGGGGACCCAAAAGATACTCTTTTTGATTCTCTGGACAGCATCGACTTGGCATCCATGAAAGGAGAAAAAAAAAAAGAGAGAGAGAATCTGGGTTTGGGGAGACCACCTTATGAGCCATTTTCGTCAAATTATCCACATAATATCGATGCTAAAAATAAGAGAGAGAAAAAAGGCGACAAATCTACTAAAGCGAGCAAATAAAGCGAAATCCTCGTTTTGTTCTTAGCCAATACAAATATTCATTTGCAGCTCCATCCACCTTTTAAGACTGGGTATGCATGAACTTTGGGCAGGTATTAGAGTTGTCAAAATATGTGAAGCATGATGAGTTGGTCTTATTAAGGGTTAGGTTTGGTTACAACTAATTTAAGGATATGTTTGATATACAAGTTTTTTTTTTATATTTAAGAATTATGAATCTTAAAAATTAGGGTTTTTAGGGATAATTAAAATTTGTTTAATTGGTAAAAATATTTATGAGTTTTTTAGAATCAATTAAAGAGTAAAATAGTTTTTTTTTACCCAAAAACTTTAATTATTTATCATATTGAATAATATAACAAAAATAATGTGATATTTTTATTACCGTAAAAAAAATATCTTAAAAAAAATTAGATTTAATTTTCACCGTTCTGAGATTATGAGAATAATTTTGTTAGCTAGGAACACATGAAAAAATATTAGAAAACATTGTTTGTTGAAAATGTTATTTTTTTTTTAAAAAATAAACCGAACATAAAAAATAAACATTCTTAGCAACAGATTCTCATGAAACAAAAAAAAATATCCTGTATGAAACGCTCTCTAAATTTGAGCATATTTTGGTCCAAGTTTTTACTGGCCTAAATTAGGCCGTTTGTGATAGGTTAAGCCAGTCTGTGGGCTCGATTTGTTTTTATTAACTTTTTATAATTAATAAAATCACAAATGATAAATTTAACATGTATTGTTAATATTTATTTAATATATTTATGTACATTTCATTTTTAATTTCTAGCACGTGTTTATTATTACAACTGATATAATTTATTTTATTTTTATTATTATATATTACTATTAAGTGGTGGACCTATGTTTATGTGAGGATGAACAAATGCAACATTTTATTTTAATAAAATTATAAGTATTTATTTTAGAATTTATATTTTATATCCTAATTTTATATATTTGAACCCCTTAATCCATTTTTATGAGACTAAGCAAATGCATCCCCTTATTTTTAATAAATATTTATCTTAAATTTTTTTATATGTTACATCTCTTATTTTATGAGCCACCTATACAAATTATAACTTTAGAGTTTTTTTTAGAAAATATTACTTTAGAATTAATCCGCATGTTTCATTGATAATTAAATATTCATATTCGGGCAGTAAAAAAAATATCTATATTCGGAGTCATTGATTAACTGCATTTGATTTAGATATTTTAATTATAAAATATAACAAATAATATATATTATTTTTTTAAGAGAATATATATTAAATTTATTACATATGTAAAATATATACCTGTCCATTTATTCTGAGTCGTGCCGGAAGCTGCACACATATTAGACAACAATATACTTTCAGTTTTCAATTTTGAAATGAAAAAAATTAAGATTTTTTAGTTATGGTGATAGAGGCTATACGTGAAATATTAATCTTTTTATCTTAAATTTCATATAAATTAAATAACATATATGTACGTATGGAGCAGGATGAACAGACTGGTCTACACCTATTCCAATAATTTTTATAGGTATATATTCATATACAAATCTAAATGTAGTATTCGTTGCGAGTATCTACTGACTATAATTTAGATCATTGCAAAACACTCCCAACTAGCTAAGGCAGCATGTATGCCTCTTTTCTCCACATACACACCCCATAAGAACAATGAATAAAGGCCATTCAATCATATTTAAATAATCAAAATTTAAAACAAAATACACAACCTTTTCAAATAATCATGTAATTATTAATTAACTTTTAATATCAATCATCTATATATAATTGTATGATATAGATTTATAATTTTTAATAAGTGAATTCTTCTCACCATCTGTATGCAAATTTTTATTATGAGAACATATTCTCACCTAATACCCTAGTAGCTATGTGCTTATGTCTATTTTAGAATACAAGTTGATGTTATTGGTAACCATTTATGAACTTCACACCTTAGTTCCTTGCATGGAGCTCGTCCAGGTGGAGGAATAAACATAGTGATCCATGTAACAGTTACGTATCATCTTGGGTTTAATTATTTATTTGATTTTTTATAGTTGTACGTACAATTTTTTTAAAAAATTTTATACTTAAAAATTATCCATTTTAGTATATATATATATATATATTTAATTTGCTTTAATTCTTATGAGTTTAGACCATAGGGATTAAAAAATATTAAAAATGCTATGTATATAAGAACTAATTAAAAAGTATTAAATTGGTATGTGTAAGGATTAAAATGAATTATTTTTAATTATAAGAACTAAAAAATAAAGTTTGTATAATTATAGAGCTTAAATGAATAATTAAATCATGTTGTATCCAAAATGGGTATGAAAATTATATATGTTGGAAATTTGTGGGAATCCTATGTTGGGTAAAATAGAGGATGAATCATGGATTAGAAAAATGGATAGACCGAGTTCCAATACCTAGGTGTTATGTCCAAGGTTAAAATCCAAGTTAATTTACGAGTCCATATATTTGAAGCATGTAACACTTTCTTCAAGTCTAATGCCAAAATTCCAATGAACATTGGGAACGTAAATATCAATCACCAATTAAATTGTCAAGAATGATAGAGCACCATGAAGTTATATTGGTTGGCATCCTGTGGCATGGGCCCTGTCCCTTGCTTTGCTTTGTATATATGTTCGTCTTCTTTTTACTTATTAATCACTTATATTGTGATATTATGAGTTTTATATAATTATATGCATGATTGATCTAATGATAAATAAGACTTAAAATAAATTTTAAAGTTTTTTATTTTAAATGAAAATTATATATATAGATTTTTTAAAAAAAATATGTGATTTTTTGTTCCATAAAAATTAATAATTTTTTTTTCATTCATCAACCTAAAGTTTAAGTTTTAGGTCAACCTTGATTTCGGGGCTTTGCACATGCAACTTGTCCCTATCAACTTTCCGTGAAGGCATGGGCCATGCATTCAGCTCAATTAATCAACTAGCCAGCTACTTGGGGATGTGTCTCAAATATGCTTAGTGTAATGGATTTGATCTAGTTAAATTGCAAACCCAAAACGAATTCAATCCTTTACCTCTAGGGCACTTGAAGCTTTTGAAGACATTACATGACCAAATGGAATGTGGATTAGGCCTACGATGACATGGATCCAACATTAGAATTGATATAAAGCGAGTGAAAGGACTAGATGGTATTAAAAAGTTCGGAATATGTGGCAAACAAAAGAGTTGAACAGAGTAAGAGCTATGAAATATAGTGTTACGTACAAGTGGAAGACCACATATATATGCTGGTGGGGGATACAATAAATACAGCTTTTGGCGTTTGGAATTAGGGAGACTAAAAAATTAAAAAGCCTCTTGTTCCTCAACGTATGCATAAAAGTTGATGTTCATGTGTGTGTGTTTTTGTTCATGCAATCCCTCCTTAACACGTCATAATTATGTGTGTTTTGCTAGAAGTCCATTTTATATAGCTGCTATCCATTATCTATGGTAGTTGTAAACACGGATCTTGCACGAGGGGATGCAGTTTTAGCTAGGATTGTCAAATTAATGATGGATAGGATAATAAAGCTTTTAGCAACCAAAACATATGATTTATTCACAGATTAATTGGACTCGATGAGGAAATGCCTAATTCTTGTTTTATTTATTTCTTTTTGGCCAAAGAAAATGTCAATTGTATTTCTTGAGTTGTCTCCTGTTTGGGTGCGGTTTTATTTCTGTTCAAGTTTGGGTGTATCCGATGGAGGAAAGTATAGGATATTTTGAGTTTTATTCATTGTATTGAAATGGTAAATCCATTTAAATATTGTAAACAACTATATATAGTTTTAAATAACCACATAGAATATTGTAAATAACTATAGAGAATTTTAAATTAGTAATTTTTTTTTATAAGAAAAAAGCTAAAGTTTTCCATTCGCCACAGAGAAAAAAAGAGTACTAACTTTCGGCACAAGTAGCTCAACAATATTTCTTTTTTGACAATGATATGCTTATGCTTGACTATATGTTTATGTATTTGTATAATACAAGTTGGGTTAATGTTCTTTTTGTGCAGAACGAATCAGCATGTTTGAGTACTTCAACTATATAAATACGTGATCACACAACGACTTGTCAGATTGTGTTACCTACCTACTGGATGAAAATCATCAAACGATAGACAAAACAAAACCACATATTCAAACACGTTATTTATGTACACCTATCCTATGAGAATGAGATAATGAAAACTATATATAGTTAGATGAAAATGATTTGTCCCAGCACAAAATATGTTGGTCCTATCACTTTGAGAGCCTACACAAATGTAAATTATCTAATGAATTATATTGTGTATATGATAATGTCAAATGAGTCATGCATGGAATATATTACAAGCTAATCAAGTATATATGTCATACCCATGACAATGCTTTTACGGAGTCCTTTTTGCCATCTTGTAAGGAACATTTGCTATCTAGAATCTGAAATCCAGTATTTTGGATGTCTAAAAGCTTCGGATTCTTTTATTCGACATCCAAGATAAAAAAAAAATCTCAATTTTGTACGATCGAGTGTATGGTATGATGTGTTACCAAAATATGCTATGGAATTAATGCTCGAGCAATAATGATGTGTTAACAGCAAATTCTGTCACTCTTCTCATGATTTATATTAGAAACAGAATATACAAATAATGGTAATAATTCTTCTCTTTTTGTACTTAATCATGTGTACTGGGTAAACACTAGAAGTAAGGTTTTCAAGTATAGGTACATTACTCTTTTTTTCCTAAGCTTTAAGAAATTTTGGCTAAATAATGAAGACAGATTACAAATCTCTCTCTCTTACTTGCCTCAACTTTTAAATGGAAAATCTAAATAGAAACTCTGAGTTCGTTTGTGTATATTATATATATATATATATATATATATATATATATATATATTATATTAATAATAAAAAAATTAAATATTTAATCAATAATTATTTTTTCATTCTATTTTTCTCTTTCTATCTCGCTATATTATCAATCAAATTAATTTTATGGAAAAAAAATCAATCAAATCGATCACTTTTTTCTCTCTCAAAAGTTGCTGACAACATCCGAGAAACATTTTTCTATATTTTAAGTCATCATGAGCATATTAGCTAGATATACAAGCTTCCAAGTTCCAAGATTCAAATAGAAATTGAAACTGGGATTTGAAGACAAAAATGGTTATGATGCCAAAGTCAAGCTGCGTCAGGAACTAGAACGGAACCCATTATTTCAGAATGGAAATATTTTATAAACAAATACTTTTTCCCGTAGTTTTAATAACTTATTTTGTAAGTTATCAATTTGTGATCGATCGAATTCTATTGAACTTTAAATGCTTAAATAATACGACACAATATTCTTACACTTATATGTATAATTATTTTTCTAGCTTTTATACCGTTTGTATCACATCTATTTGTAATCACTACTAGGAAAATAACATTCAACATTGATTTTCAACTGATGTTGAAACTAACGACGTTGAAAGTTTGAAATTAACATCGATTTTGAAAAACTGATGTTAATCAAAAGTATACGACATCGATTTTTAGTAAAAACCGATATCGCTATATAAGAAATAAAATGTAAAAAAAATGTAAAATCTGAAACTTCAACATGGTAACTTATTTGATAACATCGATTTTCTAATGAAAACTAATGTTGTTGTGATGTAACAACATCAATTTTGAACTGATGTTGTTACATGACAGGTTCCTATGTATCTAACAACATCGGTTTCTAATGAAAATCGATGTTGTTACATATATAGGGACATCGATTTTCAATGAAAATCGATGTTATGTTGTAAGTTAACATCAGTTTTGACTGCAAATCAATGTTGTAGTGTAAGTTAACATCGATTTTTAACAAAAATCGATGTTATTTTTTTAATTTTTTAAAAATATTTTGTCTATTTTTTTAATTTTACCCAAATTCATCCAGTAAATGAAATACCAGACATCAAGCCAATTTCAGAATATAATACAATTAAATAATATTTGAATAACAAATAAAATTCAATAGTGTCAATGTACATAAAAATGATTTCCTAACCAAATGTTTATACAATTGTTTAAAAACCCCTTAACCACGTAACCTAATATTTCATCTTTAACTTTAAGATAAAATGTAGCCCACTGAACCCTAACAGTCTTCAATCTCTCAGCTTCCAGTGTTCTTTCATCAGTGAAATACTGCATGGCATAATAAAACATAATTTAATAAGTATAAATAAAAACAAGTAAAAAAATAAAATTAGTTTTGAATTAGATAATTACCATGTCCCAGTTATCGCTGAAGCCCCGTTGGACTATCGTCGACATCCAATGCATGACATAATAGCCACACTCAGTGCTTCCTTTTTTTATTACACTAAATTCAATAACATGGTCAAAGTTAAATGGAAATTAGTGTAAATAGTAATAAAAGTTATTTTGAATACATAAACCATTAATTAAATGACTTACTTTAAGCGCAATCCATTTAGTAGTAGCCTTTGATTTATTTCCTTGAGTATCATGAACTCCCTTCAAAGCACTGCTTAAGAGAAACATGCATATTGTACAATTAACATATTCATGTGTTAGAAATAATAACAGAAATGTCTTACAAATTACAACTTACCTGTTAGTAATTCCTTTGAGGTAGTTATCAGGCTTGTTGTGCAACGAACAGAACCACACGACAACATTGGCCTTAGGACATATAAAGACCAGTTGTCAATGTGCATTGCATTGGAGAAAAAGAAGCTATTATATTGCATATATTATTTAAATTCATTTGTACATTTTTACTTACCCATTCAAATACGCTACAAGGTACACATCTTTCTGTGAACTCTGCATCCATTTCTGGATATAATCCTCGAATTCAAATTGAGATTGCCCAGATCTCTGTATGGACTGTGGCTCGATGAATCCATACACATCGACATACTCCAATTGCAGACATAAGTCATTCATATGCCTATTGTTATGAAAATAAAGTCAATTATGCAAGAATATAAAATAATTAGTTATGTAAAGGTAGCCAATTGAAAGCAACTTACAGAATCCACAGTTGTATAATGGAGATGTTCAAACATTGACCACCGTGGAGTATCTCTGAAACATCCTCATGTTTTATGTACAATGGGAAGTTGTCACTGTACACCCGAACAGAGTAGGGTCCCACAACACCTGCAAGGGTATGAGGAAAAGATCTGGGATGGTTAATGCGACCTAGTACAGGGGATCGCCAATAGGGTTCGACTTATGTACAGGTTTCGCCGGTCCCTCAGGTCCCTGTTTATCCTACACAGTTAACAAACATAAGTGAACGATTGTCTTCACTTTATATGAGACATATCATTATTAAATGATAATAAACAAGCCAAAAATGAAATACCTTTTTCAAAATAGGTTGTACAAGATTTGTCGGCCAAGTAAGGAAAATGTTAAGGGCCTGCCCTACTAACTGAACCTCGTCAGTGGGTACAGGGAGGCGAGCATCAATATCTCGAACTTCCTCAACACCCACCTTGACCTGATCATTGGCAAGAGGGACGTTGTGCACGGTTGTTGACCCCTCATAAACTCTTCCAAGGGCAACCAGGCGGGGAGAATTATCATTGACATACAACCCACTCCTATCAGATGCACCCGTGTCTGGGTCATTCCCCGAGGGATCGACACTGCTTCCCTTGGTGTTAACACGAGCATCATAAGCACTGACCTCAACCGTCGGAGGTGGCATCATATCCTAAGACTGGACAATAGACTGCATCTGGGACTGCATTCGACTGAAGGACATCATCAGTTGTTGAGTCACTTTCTCAGTGATCGATTGCTCCAGCTCTTCCTTGATGTTTTGTTTAAGTTGATCCAAGGCCTCAGGGTTCATGGACTTAGACTTGCGAGAGGTTGATGTAGCCGGTCCAAAGTATTGTTTTATTGTCATACCTGCTCCAGTAGCATGGACACGGTCGGGGTGCTCTGGTCATCCAATGGCAGCAGTCTGGACATCCTGACGTCCACTGGCGACAAAGCTACCCTGTGTGGATTGCTCATCCAGGGAATCCTGCAATCAAAATAAGTAGAACATTAGGTTTGTAATTTGTAAGGCAAAAATTCATTAATGACCAATGAAACCATCGTTTGACTTACAATTCTCTCTATAATCTCATGTGCTGCCTCAGAAGTTATTTGTCCGATTTTGTTTGTGCGAGCCAGCTTCCACTTCATGTGTCATCTAACAGGGGAAGAAGGATGAACAATGGTCTCGGTGCTCTCACCTTGGGATGCTTCCTCCAATCATTTCTTTTGTTTTCCTCCATCAATCTATGTTCTGAAAAATTATAACCCCCGTGAGACAACACATGAGGGACAGTGTTTAGCTTCTAGATGGCCTGAGTCTTCTTTCTAACATCCTGTAAGAATTACAGAGATATATGTAAAAAAAAATGCGGTTGAAAGACTCCATAATTATGAATTTCTAAAACAATGCAACTCAGCTAACCTCCCATGAAGCGGCTCTACAAGTCTCACATAAATGGTGCCATTTTTCCTTACTGATACTGTATTTGTCACAAACAGTGTCGGCATCGTCGTCCTTGCCTTGTGCCAGAGCCCATTTCAAGGTCAGATCTGACTTAAACTGTCTTAATCACTCTCCTACTGCCTGCAGAATTTTCATCTTGGTCTGTTGGTCGGACGCTTTAGGTATATCAAATTCAGCTTGCGATACAAAAAACAAGGTTAACAGTTACAATAACATTTAAGTGGTATTACTACAAGCAATGACATTGGAAATTTAATTGTAATACCTGAATGTCCTCCCAAATCAAATCCTTCTGCGCTACAGGAACTTCCTTCCAGTTAGCAATGGTGACATCCACCTTGTCTCGAGTCACGATCCCTAGATACGTCCTCAATTTCTTTGCCTGACTACCATCAACCTTCCCAGTGGCAGAATCCACATGAACCACTTGTCTGTTAGCACCGACAATTCTGGTAGCCAATGACCTCAGTCGTGTTGCTTTCCTAGTCTTCTTTGTCGTAGACGGCGAAGGTGCTGACTCAGGACAAGGAGCTGCTGACACAAGAAGAGGAGGTGCTGACTTAGGACGAGGATGGGAGCTCGGTGGTGTAGTCATGATCCTATTAAAAACAAAAACAAAAATAAGTTAAGTGAAAAGTAAGGTTAGTTATGAAATTGTAAATGTCGAAACAAGTTAATATAAAAAAATATTACATTAAACGACGTTAATTAATTCTCCTTCATCATGATCATTACGATTTGCATGAACGTTGTCAACTTCATCTTCTCTGTTGACGTCGGGCATTTGTGTCGAGAATTGAGTGACACCGGTATCAACGGTTGAATCATCATTGTCAAGATTAATATCAATGTAAGGTATTTTGCATCATCTTCGTTAGCAAATAGACACTTAAACCTTGAAATTATCGGAAGATACCACAACACCTTCGCGGAGGGACTTTCTTTGTGACATCATCACTATTACAGTCGTCATCGTCCTTCACTTTGTACCGTGATACCCCACACTTGGGATATTTATGCATTTCTTCAAATTCATTTATGTACAATATGCAATCATTAGGACAGGCATGAATTTTCTGATACTCCATACCCATCGGACAAAGAATCTTCTTCACCTGATAGTAACTTCTTGGCAACATGTTTTCATCTGGAAGCATATCTTAAACTACCTGAAGTGGTGAACTGAAGCTTTTGTCACTCCACCCATATCTGGCCTTGACATTAACCAAATTTAACACCGCTGACAACAGTGTCAATGACTCTTTGCACCTCGGATACAACGACTTCTTTGAATCACTTTCCAATGTATCATATATAGGGGCATGTGCTTGCTGAAAAGTCTCATGTCCCAGATCACGAATCATATCCTCTAATCGATCTCCGATGTCAACATCAAGCGGTTCAGTTTGCGACCGCTCTGCATGTCTGTCAATTCACCATGACATATCCATATAGTATAATTCTTCTTAATCTCATCACACAGAAGATGTTCCTATATGTCGTCTAGTACTTGGCGTCTCCTATTCAAACAATTTATACAAGGACATAAATATTTTTCATCCACATCAGGTCGACTTCTTTCGGAGGCAATTTGTAAGAAATGATCAACGCCTTCCTCATACTCAACCGTGATGCGACATGCATTCATCCAACTTTCATCCATCTAATTAATAACTCTGTGATACTCACAAAGTTATTCCATGCATGAAAACCTCAATTTTTTCATTAAAGGTGTGGCCCTATCCCATTCAGGAAGACATATTTTTATAGTATATTCATATGTATAGATTGAGTTTCTTATCTTAAATTTGATTAAATTTTGCTTTGATCTCCAAGTACACCACATGAAAGCGGTGACACGAGTTCCACCACAGTCAAGTATGCACCCGGACAATTCAAGAATCAATACAAAAATTCATCCAAACTGTCCAGAAGAATCACTATATAGAATCTCAAACGGGAAACTAAGGTTCACTCATTAATGAACATAATTTCTGAAAAAAGCAGTAGTCATTAATCACATAAAACAAATTCAAAAAGCACTGGTAAGACATTTGTACCTGTGATGATCTCTGGTGAAGTCACCAACAACGAAAGTCGTGATGCAGATGCAAACAGGAAAAGGAAAAGAGCCTGCAACTTACATTGAACATTGAGCATTAATAACATTACACCATGTATTCCTTCTAAAAGGTTAGTATCAATATACAAAAACATCACAATAATTAGTATAATTTGCTAAACATAAAATCCTTTTGAAAGGAAATGAAATAAAATACCTTAATATACTCAGAGATAAGTAAGAAACAACTTATAAAACAAGGTGGAGTCCTTGAGAGACACACTGCTCTTTCCTTGCAAACACTGAAGTCATGGTTCAATTATCTCTTTGGAAAAAGGATATAAAACAATGAATAATAAGAAGCAATAGTGTGGGACATTGAAGCAAACCTCTTTAAGAATCGAGAAAGAAAGCAGTAACAAGAGTTGCAGCCTGGAGAGCCATTGCAAGAAGAAGAAAAAAAAACTTGTATGAAACTAGATTTCGAGTTTTACAATGTTATTGTCAACTTAAGTTGTTGAAGTGGTGTTAGAGTGTTATCACGCCGGTAATGAAAAATGTGTGATTCATGTGAGTCTACATGGAAGTGAATTTATATTGAAGTGTTGTTAGTCATGATATGAGAGGATAAGATAATTAGCAACATGTGTATATGCAACGTCATTTCCAACCAATAATAATTATAATAATAATAAAAGACACAACGAATAATTATAATAAAATGCAGACATAAACTGAAGCAAGCAACAAAAACCAAAAGTAATAAAAAAATACCTCTTCTTGGTTTAGGAGCAGCAACCTTAACAAGTGGACTGGTGCGACAAGTGCATCCTTCTTCTTCTTCTTCAGGAGAGATAAGAACATTGTCAATTCCTTGAACGTGTATCGTATTTTATCATGTTAACATTTGAATTGTACTTGTAGGTATCATTTAATTGTACTATCTACTTTCTATGCAAGACGTATTTATACAGTGTTTAATCAAGTGATCTTTATAATTTCACTTATCAAACAAAGTCTTGTCAACTTCAATTTTTTTTAAGATCATCAACCTCCCTAGTTTTTTTTATACTTTCCATTGTTTTTTTAAATAAGCAAAATATATTCAGAGTACCAGAGGTACCAAAAGCAAAATATAATCAAATAACAATTTGAATCAGTCTCACAATCCCATGGTTATACAGTATTTACTCCTAAAAATTAGGAGTGAATACTTACTAACCCAAGGAATAAGGTCCACTCACATACTTGTCTTTGCCCCAAAATAATAACCCAATCACTCGTCTCCCCAAACAATTACAACACACAACCCGTGAGTGGTTCTATAGATCTCCACTTTAAATATATCTAACAAAACATCATTTATCAACTCGAGAATGGTCCAAAATTGTTCATCCAAATTAGATTAGTGATCTAAAGCAAGTTGTAGGATCCAATGACCATGTGAGCACTACAAACAATATATCTTATCATCACAATCATAAGGTTTCTTATAACATGGAACCACATTATAGAAGTTGTCAATAAATACCTCTAATGTACATGAAACCACAATTATTCCTTTCAAATTGGAAAAAAAAAAGAAGCAATCATCATATCATACCCAATGCACCTGTAATTCATTCTCATTCATACATACATTACTGTAAAAGCATGTCATTTTCTTCCATGCAAATTAAAATAAAATAATGGTAATGGATTCCAGGAGGATGGATGCACGAACATATATACACCCTCGCCCACATTATTAAGTTTCATATAGGCATTTTATCAATCACTTAGTGAGCACAACAACAAAACCACATAGCAAACACACATTCAACCCATACATTGACCTTCAAATGCTAATGTAAAAACATAGATAGTTGCCACATGTTCATACATTAACACATTCATTAGGTGCAAGAAGCCTACTAACCTAGGATCGAGAAAAGACGTCGGAGAAGAGGTCGCGAGGTACGTCGAAGAAGAGGTCGCGAGATTACGAGAGTGACGAATGAGCACGAACAAGTTACCATCTTCAAGTCGCCAGGTATGCCAGAGATGAAGTTTATGTACTTGGTGAAGGCTCGCGCGACAGTGTGCGAAGGATACTTAATTTGGGGGCTAGATATTATTTATAATAACAATAACAGCAACATCGATTTTCATTTAAAAATCGATGTTAACGTGTTTCTGTTAACATCGGTTTTCCTAAAAAATATTAAAAACCGATGTTAACAGGAACACGTTAACATCAATTTTCAAAAAATCGATGTTAACAACATGTTAATATCAGTTTTTAAAAAAATCGATGTTAACATAATCATGTTAAATGTAATATTTCTAGTAGTAAACTAAGATGTGCCATAAATATCTATTCCACCGAAAATATATAGCATATTAGAACTAAGCTACAAGAAGTACCGACCGCAATCTACTCATAAAGAAGAATGTTAAGAGAGTAAAGTTTATATATATATATATATATATATATATATATATATATATAACAAGGGGAAATTCATATATATATATATATATATATATATATTACTATAAACATTATATACATCTACTCTAATGATATATATGATGTATTATAATACTAACATAAATGTTTTCTTTTTTATACGATGCATCATATTATTAGTATAGACTAACAGTGTCTGTATTAATAATTTAATTTTGATTAGACAAAAAATCACACTAATAAAGGCCAATTCAGTGCTAATTAACAGCCAGTATGTGACGTTTTGCTTTTACAATGATAATACAATGCCTGCATAATGTGCTACGTTTTCTTTTCTTTTGGTACAGCCGTAGGTGTGAAACCAGATGTAGCATTTTCGTATATTCCAGAATCTGTCTCCTGAATAAATTCGAGAAGATAAAAGGGAAAAAGAAGAAAGAAAATCAAACTTTTCCCCTTTAAACCATCTTTTGCAGATATTAGCCTAAGTACCTTTGCGTGACATAAAAACTAGAGCAATATTCCATTCTTTCACACTTAAGAGTGTTACATTCGGATGAGTCATGCATGAAATGCAGTGTAAAAAGAAACGTTAGAGATAAATGGGGTGTAAAGGGAGAGTTTTTTTTTTATTATTAATAATGTTAATTGTTAATTTTGTTAGTTTTTGTTAATAGATAAATCGAACTTATTATTTTTTGTTTATTAATAATTCAATCAATCTTATATATCATGTGTGATGGGAGAGTGTAATAAATTGAGTGTGAAAAAACGTAGCTAGCATCAATAATTTTAAGGGACATGATAGCTAGCTAGTTGCCCAAAGATTTTTGCTAGGGTGACATTACATGGTAAGAGAATATGTGCTAAAAGGACCTCAATATATATACCTTACAAATAAGGTTCCTTAATGCACATGATATTAGGGACCAAATGATGCATGTGATGGTTGAAAGTTTCATTCCACTGTCATCCAAACCCTGGCCTCAACAAAAATAAGTTAACGTATGGATGGCGAGAGTCCACGATTAGGCGCTGCCCCCCCGTTAAAGAATGTCACACACTACACCCAACTTCATCTCTAATCCTTAACCCAAGCTGGTCACATCAACTCACGCAATGCAACTAGCTAGAGGGGCATCATACTTTGATCGATGACATAAGAATTCTTTAATAAAGGAACCAAAGTAGGGTCATGTTTTGCAATTTACAATGTGTTGATAACATGATGGTCTGAGAGGAGTGGCAAAGGCCATCACATGGGTGATACTACGTGATGGAGTCAGTCCACGTTACTGTTTTGGGGTCCCTCCCCTCCTTTTTGATAGTTACCGGGCATTGGTACTAAGTCCGTACACCCCACAACTTGGTTTTAGGTTTGCTCTTGATCGAGGAGGTACGTGCACCAATTCTTTTCGTTTGCCTCTTTGATTTATTACCAGATTAAGAAGCCATGCACTTGTGATCGATCCCTCATTCACACCAAGCGTATGAATCAACTTACACAAAATTGTTTCATTAGTTTAACCAACAGTCTCAAGTTTGACTAATATACAATTGAATTAAATACTATGACGTTTAAGAGTAATAGTTCTGATTCGTGCAAGATTACCTCTAGTGAAAGATTCCTATAGTCCATAAAAAAAAAATGGATATCCCTCACTGACTGTAAACCCCAACAGTTCCATGAGCAAGATTCCTAGCTAGCCCACCCATGTTGCTCTACCTGACACTGTTGTAGGGAATACATCATCTCACCATGTTTTGCTCAATTATGATCACCAACAGTTTTCAGCATTACACAAATTAACAGGTGACATAGGTAATATGCATCGCTTTGAGAGGTTCGATGACAACACACGGTTCAAGAGTTAAGAGGACACATCGATTGTTGAGGAGGACTGAGATTCTCTACCCGATTTTCCCATTGAAAACAAACATGGTAGTGAGTGTTATTGGATAGGGATTTGCCTGTAATAGCCACTGTCATTAGACTAGAGACTCACGTGAGACTTTTAATATGCTCGATTTGTAACAGTTTTTCATTACCATAAGCATTGTCAACACAACATGGCCTTATTACGAGAAAGAAAAGGCTATACCTCACTTATTTCGATTTCCACGGGAGAAGACAAAAATCAGACAAGCGCCGTGAGCCCGTGACAAAATAGGTAACCAATGTGCACAAATGTTTTTGTATAATCTCCTTCCAGTCTTTTAATCTTAGACTTTTTTTTTTCAAATGTTATCCTTAGTATAGGAATTAAGAAACTAAAACAAAAAATACTTTTACACATAATAAATATTTTATTTTAATTTTTTAATATGAACACTGATTAATCAGATTTTTTTAAAAAAAAACACATGTCTTTGGGGAACAATTTTCTTTGAATTAGATAGAATTAATGTGACCAACAAAATTATTTTCTTTTAGTATTTAACATAGTTATATGTTTAAACTCAAATATTGGATCAATAGATAAATTGTAATAATTTCAAATAAATTGATCTACATGTTTATGATTTAGGAAAAAGAAAACAATTACACATGAAATTAAATATGGTGTGAATGATTTGATGTCATTATATACTGATTGGGGTCCACTGTTTCGGTCATAAATTATACCCCATACCTTGCTTTTCCTTCATTTTTCTTTTTCAAGCGTCTGTAAAGCTAATCATAGTTTGTAATTTTGCGGTCAACGAATAATATGCTTTCGGGGCAATCTAGGAACAGGAAAAGTTAAATAACATATACTCAACCAAAAAAAAAATTAAAAAAAAAAAAAGAGACAAGCACACCGCAAAGATGGGAGCACAGAAGGACGATGTCCAACATAACTAATAACTTTAATAACTAACTAACATAAGGACGTGCATTCAGAAATTTGAAGCACAAGTCTTCCAATCATAAGGGTCGAAATCCTAAAAAGAAAAAAATGAAACAAGAGAGAGAGAGATGGATAATAGTAGTAAACGAAATACTATTCAGAGACAGAGAGAAAACGAGGGAAGCTCAAATTAGCCAAGGCATCACCGAAAATATCTCCTTTCCCAATTTCCTTGCACCTGCTTGGTCTCGCGAACTTTTTCACTCCCATCTCATCCTCCACGTTCTCAACACACTCCTCCTCCTCCTCCTCTGCCCCAGTAGTAATATCCTCTTCACCACACTCTTTTTCTTCTTCTTCTTCTTCTTCTTCTTCTTCTTCTTCTTCTTGGTCATCAACGCCTTCCTCAACATCACAAACATCATCATCGTCATCCGAGGCCGAAAAGCTCTCAAACAAACACAGCCTAAGCCTGCCATCGCCGCGCTCAGCGTGAAAATAAGGGCGAGGGGTAGGAGAGGCTACAGCTTCCAATATTAGCCTTCCACCTTCGCGAAGAGGCCGAACATGAACACCGCCGAAATCAGTGATTGTTGTGAGTGGTGGTGGAAAGTTGCAAGTGCGGTTCACTCTTTTAGACTCGTAACTTGCATGAGTAGTAACAGTGACAGTAGTAGTAGTATGTTCGGTGGAACATGTGTTGGTGTCAAATGAAAACAAGGACATATCATCACCACTATCACTGGCATTGCTACCGGTCTCACTGCCGAGGCTTTCAGTGCACATTTCCAAGCTTTTTTCACTGAGAATTGAAGAGGAGCGTTTAACTGTGGGGTGGACATAGACTTGGTCCTCTGTTTTGTTGTGAGAGAGAGTTTGAACTAAACTCCAGCCACTGGCCACGTCGGATTTTGTGTTGTTTTTGTCACATTCGTGGTTGGTGAGTGGGTTCTCTTCGGAGTCAGAGAGGGGTGAAAGTGAAATTGTGTTGGTGTTGTTAGTGGGAGTGGGAGAGGATTGAGGAAAATTGGAACCTTGTTGTAGTGAGAGTTTGAGCCTGAGTACACGTGGCTCCATCACGAGGGGTTCGAGACAAGATTGCAACCCTTGGAAGACACTTGAGGATGACATTGTGCGTGTCAACACTCAACAACAGTGAAAATGTGAAAAAAGCAGGGGAAGGGAAACAAGGGAAAACAGGGGACTCTGGAGTTGGGTTAAAAAAATGGTGAGGTGAGTGGGGATTTTACGACAAGTTGGGAGGTGTGGTGAGAAGAAAGAGTGTTAGGGTAAAGGCCATGGTTTTTGGTTACTGGGTTTTGGATGAAATTGAAGGTAGGTTCCTTGGGAAAGAGAGAAGAGAGGAATGGACATGAACGAGGAGTGAAAAGGGTGGGTCTGAATATATAGTTGGCAACGGTAAAGCCACCCTTCGTAACTTTAGTGTTTAGTGCGGATAGGGTCCTATTCCCTAACAATAGGAAAGTGATGGACATCAGTGGTAAAAAACTCCTCTTTTATTTCCCAAGAATATTACTAGTATTTATGTTGGAAAATTTTAACGTGAATCTCATTTTTTACAGAGTGTTTGATAAAATGAAATAAAAGTAAATTGAGATAAAAGTTTTGAATTAAAATAAGGTATAAAAAAATAGATTTCATAACATTTGATTGATAATTTCATTTCTTTTCAACTTCCTTTCACTAAATACACATGGACTCGGTGTATGAAGGGAAGAAAGAAGATGAAGATCTAAAAAATAAAGAGATAAATAAATAATTAAAAAGGAATGAATTTAACAAATAATCTAATTATAAAGGAAAAAGAGTAACATACCCTTAGAAATTTTACACTAAGCATTTACCTAGTATATGCGATTAACTGTATGTATAAATATAGTTAATTGTGTCTAAAAGTAGTAAAAAGTAAGAACATGATTGTATATAAGTATTGACACGTACTTAACCGTATCATAAGTTTATTACAATGACTCGTGATCGTTAATTTTTTCTAACAAGTGATTAATAGTATCATGAAATTACTAGTTGTCATACAAGTTTAAATACATATGTTAATATGATTAACTTTATTTCACAAATAATTAATAGTAAATAAATGTGATTTATATAATTAACTATGTGGTTAATAGTGTCATGGGATCATTGAATTGTCTAACATTGACTAACTTTGTCTAACAAATAATTGATAATGTGGTAAGGTTATTGAAATATTTAATAGTAAATAATTCTGCCTCAAATAAAGTGGTTAATATTGACCACATAATGATCGATAATTATGTAATCAAAGTCATTTTACTTAATCACTGGTGAAATTAAAATTAGGTTTAATTACTTTATAAGTCCCTAAATTTTTACCAAATTTTCAATTAAATTCTTAAGTTTTTCTTTTTATTTGGTCTCTAAACTTGCATTTCTTTTTTAATTAGGTTTAATAACAATCTAATTAAAAAAGAAATGCAAGTTCAGGATCCAATTAAAAAAAATAAAGCAAGAACCTTTTTTAAAAATGACAAATAATATAAGAACTTAATTAAATAATTGCCAACCTCTACCAGCCAGTATTCTCATATCTATAAGCTAGTACTCTTGCTTCTGCAAGTTCTCAATTGAGTATTCTTAAGTTTTTCAACCAATTTAGAATTTGCAGGGGTGAAAATACTAACATGCAAAGATTCTCAATTTTTTAATTAGATCTCTAAACTATATGTCATTTTTAAATAGGCCACTGAACTATTTCAATTAGACAACAATGTAAATGTCAACATGTTCCAGCTAAATTCTTTATTAAAAGGAAATAAATTCTTCACAACATTTTATTATTTATTTATAAAGGTTTTTGAAAGAAAATTCATATTCTATCCTATATCTTTATATGTGGGACCACTAAATATATCAACAATAATGTCTTCTTTAATTTGTTATAATCGTTAGTGTTGGAAATTTGAGGGATAAAACATTGGAAATATTTTTACTAATGAGCTATTTTACTTATACCACCTTCAACTCAAAATCTTAAAATATTAAATTTGTAGATATTTTTCACTTATATCTATTTCATTTTCATACTTATACTTAAGTAAGTTTCCTAGTTTCTATAAATGTATAGGACAATAATTTAAACTTTTCTAATTACTGTAAGTTGAACAATGATTTAGGCTTTTCTAATTATTATAATTATATTTTTGAGAGTCAATTTTTTTTTTTTGATTTCTGACAAAAAAATCAATTACATAGCACAAGATGTGCATGCCCACAATAACTCACAGGAATAATTATTATTATAATTTTGATAAGAGAAATACTAGCAATATGTTAACTTACACACTTATGTTAAATAGAGTGTATTGTAACACTCATCTTAAGACAATTATTTATATTTTCCTAATTATCCTAATTTATTATTTTTCATCAGGTTTTACTTGTACAAAAATGATATATATATACTAATATACACATGTGAGTATCAATGTAAAAAATAGTCATTCAATTTCTTTCGCAAACACAATATTCTTCATTGTTTAATGTTTACAATAACTCTTCTCATTGAGAGTGTCCATGTAATATTTTTAAAATATAGGGGGAAAAAAGAGTAGTACTGTTGTGTGTAATCAAAAGCTCAGTAGTTCAAGTGTTATTTTTCCCAATATATAAAGATACAAGGACCTGATTGTATAATAAAACTGTAATAAACTTCTAATTTAAGCTCACTACTCATAGGTTTCGGCTTTAGACTCTTAAGAATAGGGCTATACTGTACACCTTGTACAGATCTGTGTATTGCTTTGACTTTCATCAATGAACATATTTGCCTTTCAGAAAAAAAAGGAAAGAAAGAATGAACACACGTAAAGGGCTGAAGCACGAGGTTTATACTTTATATACATGATAACTAACTTCTAACATACTCTTAACAGAATTATGAACTAACTTTTAGCATAAAAAACTAACTTGTATGTTAATTCCATGTTTCAATCAGTGCATTTGAAAACTATTTTAATTGACCCCCTGATTTTTGTATTACTGCTATACAGTCCTCTGTTTTGTCAACTGAACTTCCCTGCTTTACCTTCTGATTATTCATTATTGTGACCATAGGTGTGGGAATGCCATTACCATTACCATTACCATCTATATCTATACAGAGAACAAAATATTTATATAAAAAAAGAGCATGCAACTGTTATTACTATATATAATACAGTCACACTTGGAGTAGTACCATCCAAGCAGCACCTATAATCCATCTTTGGCTCTTCAATATAGTTCAATTATTATTATTTTACTAAAAAAAAGATAGCTTATAATTTTTCTATGCATATACATATTATAACAGTAATAGATTTTGGTGTTATTGCCATTTCTATAATTTGGACACTGATGATATAAACAATCATTGAGGACATTTTTAGTGATGGAATTGTGGGTGCCGCGTGTTGTATCCTCTGATATTTTGAGAGGGCACACAACTCTTCATTTATTATATGCTAATAAATCAACCGACCTAGCAAGAGTGACCGAAGGAATGGATACTAAAGCAATTAATGCTTGAATAATCCTCACTTTGATGTCTTCTAAGCTAAGAGGTCTCTCAACTTTTCTTGACTTTTTCACTCAATATTCATGAAGTTTACAACACACTCTTCAAAGTTAATAAATATGGCTATTGTATATTTCTGATCAGAGAAAGACAGCATCATTTCGTAACTTTTCCCTCCTTGTTCGATGCCTTTATATTGGCCAAATCTCTATCAATTGCCAAGACCGTACGGGAAATTAATGGTTATCAATTATTTGCTTTACAAACATAGGAGATTCGTCAAACAATTCTGCAAAAGCATATATGGTCTTCAAGTGTCTCGGCTCTACACCATAATCTTGTTGGTCCAATTGAAACTCTCCTACAGGTCTCTTAAAGTCTCAGAGTTCGAGTTTTATATATGAAAAAAGAACATAGGTTAGAATGGAAACGTCACTAAAGACAGTTAAATAAATTTCTAAGAAAGATTAATAATCTACAGAGTTAAAAAATATTTCCCACAAATAATATAATAAAAAAATGTCTCGACTCTACCCTTTTAGTCGTCCTAGTTATACGTTAGTAATCCATATTAGCTTTCTTTAGAACATAAATGAAGAAAAGAAAAGACTTTTACAGAGCTAGGCACAAATAGTAAGGTCCCAATTGTACTGAGTACAAAGTTTATCACTACGGGCCAGTTTGAGGTATTTATGATGCACACATGCAAAGAACGTGCAAATTAGTTTTGGTTCTGAAATATCTGAAGTGGCTGCTCATCACATTTTCTTTCCTCTTTACAAAGTAAGCTAGACAAGAGTGTGAATCTGTGGATCCAGAAAACTGCCACAAATTCAGTGGAAATCATTTATTGATCAGTCTCGATCTGTATGTAGTGAATAATAATAATGCTGGAATGCATCCACGGACACTGTAGCATGCATATGGGGTATCACACTGAGTAGAAGAAAGTTCTCCACTTTGCACCCACATATACATGTATTAATCACACACAAATTAAAAAAAAAAAAAAATGTGTCTGGAAGTGGATCTTACACCATGCAGCAACTTATGCCACCTAGTAAACTAAGAACGAGTGGCAGTGAACCAAAACAAAGCGTACGTTGTCCCACAAATAACTTTTCACCCAACATATTAATTTAGAAAAAAAAAATCATATCTGGCCATATATATATGTTATATCCAACTCATTAAGTTAAAATACTGCCATGGTCATATAATTTCCCTTCCATGCTAATTTTGCTAAATTTATAAAATGTTGCTTTTGATATATAATTAATTTTCTCACTATATACATACATATCTTTCATGCATGTCCTATACATATGGCTAGCTTTTAACACGTGATAACGTGCTTTTGACATTTCTTATTGTAACCACAGTACCATATTACTAGCTACCACAGCGCATGCAATTACAACAATTCAGTGCCAAAATCACGTAACTAACCAGTAGTTAGGTCACATATCAGTTTACAGTAAATGATGGCAAAAACTGGAAAACTTTTGTTTAAAAATAACTTTTTCCACGTCTGACATATATCAACAACAAAGATTAGTTTGATCGGTTATATGTGGTCCCCTTTAACGTTGCTAAAACTATTAACATTAGTTATGAGACAATGATGACGTATTGACGTAGAAGAACAATTATACGGTACCAATCTTAGTTTTGAGACAAATAAAATGCACCCTATAGAAGACTCTCATTCCAATAAAGGAGGAATATATTTATAAATGCTAAAACCGGGGGTGGCAATCAAATGGGTGCCTAACACTCATTGCTGATTTTGGTGCATCACATTCATAGTCCTTCATGCTACAGATATTGGAAATAAAAAAGGCAAGGGTGAGAAGAGGGTCGAGAGAGACGAATATGAGAAGGGAAATAAAGGAGGGGACAAGAATATATTCGCCTTATATATTGCACACTTTTAAAAGCTAGGTCAATGGCCTAACCATCGAATGCCGTTGGATAATCCACCTTGTGCTCCTTTGCGGTTGTTCTAAATTGGCCAATCAATTGAGGAAAGCCTTTATAAAATTACCAATTAATGGGTATTTCTTTGGAGCATAGAATGTGAAACCACATTATGCTCGCTCTATGTTTATGGATCGTTTACTTAAGCATAGATTTATAATTGTTAAGCTTTTTAAGGAAGAAAGGCAATGGATTCTCTTGTATGAGTCAAACTAATTGTTGAGCAAAAGTTGAGTTTTGGGTTTTGATCATGCTCTAGTGCTACATTCTTTTATTCCTTTGGCTTTGCGAGCTCCACGCAGCGTCGAAATGAAAGTGTGCAAGAATTCCAGGGCTAATAACACATAGACCATGCAATATATAGGCATTTCCTGAAATTAATTAATTATGGCTAACATAACACATACAAAAAAGTAAAATAAAAATTATTCATCTTAATTAATTACTTAAAACATAATAATAATTTTTATATTTTTAAAAATAGAAAATACTTTTTTTAATTTATTTAATACTGTAATGTTTATGTTTTTAATTTCTTAACGTGTGCCACAAGAGACACGTATTATCATAAAGTTAATCGCAAAGTACAGACCAAAAAGGAAACTAAAGATGAAATGATTCTATTTATGCATTAATTAACTATGGGTGGTGGAGATATAATTTCCGAAGCTTTGACTTTAACCTAATTTTAACCCTCTTAAAGCAGCACTTGCAATGCTAGCTTAGATTCCAAGATAAGAAACATCAGCATTAACTAACTTCTAACATGGGAAATATGAGGAGATTGCAAACCGGAATATGAGAATATCTGTTTGTGGCATCATGACATGCAAAACCGGCGCTTTTTAAAATTTTAGATTGATGTCTACGTAATGCGACAGTTTTTGCCTCCATTTAATCCAATGAGCGGTTACCAGAGAAATTTTTAATTTAAAACATCTAATTAATGAGATCGAGAATTCGAATCCCAGTACTGTAGCTTTAAGCTTTTAGCACCTTATGGTTGATTACATCATCAACTTCTGGGTTTTTATATGTGCAATTAAAATATAAAGTTTTAAATACATTTTTTATTTTGTATATTTATTTTTTTTCATTTATTCCTTGCAAAAAAATTTGTCCTTAAAATATTTTAAATAATATTTTGAACAGTAAAAAAATGTTATCTAAAATATTTTAAGGATAAAAAATAAAACAAAGATATTTGTAAGAATTAAAGTGAAAAAAAATAAAGTTATAAGAATAAAAATAATAAAAACACTAATTTACATGAATAAAAAATATATTTAAACAAAATATAAATTATTTGAAGTTTTTACATTATTCAGCTTACACACGCGCGTGCTGATCTAACCTCTTTATGTACACATCTTGTTTTGAAAGGATTTATGTGCACAGCATGTGTATATATTCTATTATATGACTTATGGAGTATTATATTTATGCTAATGTCAATGTGCTATACTACTCCTCGCTCCCATATATATAGTACGTACGTAGTGAAACTGCTAGAGAATGAAAGCTTTTCATTATCTACGTATTAGGATACGTATGATACCTTTCCAATAATTCACATTCTGTTTGAATTACATTGACAAAAAAGTTAAGCTTCCTATGGCATGCATACATTCAGCTCTTGAAACAGCAGAAAGCTCTATTTTGAATGTTACATCAGAACAGCTTTTTAAACCTGTGTTTGGATTGGCTAAAAAATGATGGTGTAACGTGCTGAGTTGGATTAAACTTGATTTTGATCAAAACATTGCATATTTGATTATCTTTAGTAGAATTAAATTTGATGGAAAAAATTCTGGTGGAGTATTAAAGTAAGTAGAGTAGTTTTTACTTCTGTCAAAATTAATTTTAGTTGCATTTTGTCTAATTTATCCTCACATCAATATTCTCATGTATATGTTTATTATTTATTGATGATTTAAAAATATTGATTTAAAAATACAATTAAAAGTCTTGTTTACTTTTAAAATCATTAAAAAATATATAATTAAAAGTCTTGTGATATTTATTCAATTTTAAAATCATTTAGTTATATAATTTATCCTTACAATCATACCATTAATTGTGTGATAAATCATATTAAAAGAATATATATATATATATATATATATATATATATTATCCAAACAATCAATTTGGTGAATCAATTTTAACCATAACTAATTCTGCAAAATTAATTTTATCTGTGTCAATCCAAATAAACACTAATTTAGTAAAGGCGAGATGAAAGGAATTGATACAGCTTTTTTGGAGTGGCTCAGTAATAATTCATTCTCACGGAAAAGTGGTTTAAAACTTTAAATAATATATATATAAAGAAAAGCTAAAAAAAAAAACGATAGTGTAAGAGTTAGTTCATATATATATATATATATATATATATATATATATATATATATATATATATTGTTGGGTTGGTAACCCCATCTATTTGCGGAAGCGAGTAAATCTGTGAGGAGATGGGAAAATATAGAAGCAGAAAAATATCACCCAGAGAACACAAAACGATTTTAACGTGGAAAACCTCCTCAATGTGAAGAGTAAAACCACGGGACACTAGTCCAGAAAAAATATCCACTATGAAAGTAGGATTACAAAGATGATCTCTCTAGTGTGGGACTAGAGGCTTACAGAAAAATTTCTTCACCCACTAAGGATGGCTT
>PYAF01002381.1:555294-568822 GCA_007407185.1 Glycine tomentella
ACAAAACGATTTTAACGTGGAAAACCTCCTCAATGTGAAGAGTAAAACCACGGGACACTAGTCCAGAAAAAATATCCACTATGAAAGTAGGATTACAAAGATGATCTCTCTAGTGTGGGACTAGAGGCTTACAGAAAAATTTCTTCACCCACTAAGGATGGCTTACAAATTTTATCTCTCTTTAGGAGGATTTATCTCTCACCTATATGGTGGAACTCTCTCTCCTTTCAAAGAGGAACTCTCTCACTCTCTTTAAAGAGGAACTTTCTTATTTCATCTGAGAAAAACACTCAGGATTGCTCACTCTCGGATGCCTCTCGGATCTACATCCTTCCTCTTCTTTTTCACTCACCTTCTGCTTCTGCTTGAACGAATGAACGTTTCCTCTATTTATAGAGGCTGAAGCGCACAGTAACTAAAAGAAAAAACAAACCTGCTTTCGGTGCTATGCGCAGTTTTTCAAAGTGCACAGTAAATTCTAATTTTTCAAACGCACCGAAAGCGCACAGTAAGTGCACAGTAAATTTTAATTTTTCTTTGCGTGGGCCCCACTTGCTTTGAAAATTTTTCCTCCGTCTGTTAAGGAGGAAACGGTGCCAATATATATATATATATATATATATATATATATATATATATATATATATAATTATGGAATATAGAAGAACATGTGTTTCCATCATTCAGATCTGAGGTTAGCATAAGTCATGCCTCACCTGCAGAGTCTAGCATCGTGTACATCAAAACCATCATCAACCATATAATAGGTACAAGCTATCAGCCATCATCGTCGTGGTTTAGATGAAAATTATGGCCCTGCAATTTTGTATCTGAGGTCGTGCCTTCTCGCCTACTGAGATTGAGCTTTTGTTTCACACTCGATCATATTCACCCATCTAGACTTCTAATGCAGCAGCAGGGCAATTATTCCATTCCGCAACAGAGTAGATGAAGGATTTAACCTTGTAGTGTAGCCAAGTCCACGACTTGAAGATGATATAATCCAGTATATCAGTTACATTTTCAAAAATTGGTCACTTTGTGAGTTGGTTAGCCTACTCTATAGTCTTGGACTAACTAATTCATTTTTATTATTTTAATAAATGATAGTTGAATAATAAAGCATTTAATTTGATTTATAATTTTCACTACTTTCCAATATACTTTTTACCGTGAAAAAACACTACTTAAGGCAAAATATATATTTAGTCTTCATACTTTTTAGTCAAATTTAGTTTTAGTCTACTTGTTTGGATCAATTTGGTTTTTATACTTAAAAAAAAAAGGTAAATTAGATCTCTATTCTTTAAAAAATACATGGATTTAGTGCTTATTTAGTTGGTCAATGCATAAGGACTTAATTCACTTATTTTTTAAAATATAGGAATCAAATTGGTCTACTTGAATTTATAGGGATTAGAACCAAATTTTACTAAGTATAGATAGAAAATGAATCGGGTCTAGCAAAATTCTGGCTAAGTTCAATTTGATCTACTTTATATTTTTATAGCCTAAGTCTTAATCTATTATTTATCAAGAGTCTATTTTTTAAGCTTGGATATGACCTTTATATAAGTATGACTTGACTCATTAACATATTTAAATGATTCTTTCAATATTAAGAAGTATAAAAAATTAATAAAAAAATATTGTATAATAGTAAAAAAAAATGCATTGAAGTTTAGAGTGTGAAGCAATGACTTAAAATGTTATACATATATCATCCCAAATTGGATATGTTCCTAGTCACTTTTTTATTTATTTAATAAAGCTAAAGATTTTCATTAAAATAAATAAAATAATTTTAAATTACAAGATGTAACCAAACTCGCTCACAAACATTAAAGGTGATAGACTACCAATGGATTTTAAACTCAACCAAAAAAAAGAGAGTCCATATTATGTATCGATCTATATTATTGGAATTAACTTATTATAAACGTTAAAATGATTCAAATTATCAACTCACTAAAATAATTTTATAATTTCATTAAAATAATTATAATATTATATTATATTAATAATAATATTGTTAATAAGCCCAGTCCATCACTCTTATTAAGTTTTTTTTTTTGTAAAGCCTATGATCTAACCTATTTAACTAACATGATTTTTTTAAAAAGTTTGAAGATAACATATTTGTTAAACAAGTTCGATCAAGCCATACCTTAAAAATGTCGGGCCATAGACCTCTTTGCGGGTGGCTTGACTTCCGACCATCTCAAATCATTCTCCTTTTTATTTTTATTCATATACTTTTTTATTACTTTTTATTTCTTGTAATCTCTCTTTACTTTATTTTTATTTATAAATTGAGTTTTAATATATATTTTTAAAAAAAACTTGATATTACGTTTATATATAGTCAAATAATTTATAAATAATATTTTTAAGTATAGATAAGGCAATAATTTCATATATATATATATATAAACTTAAATAACATCATACATTTGTTAACTAACATAGTATGATATGGTTAATGGATATCTCGGATTTAAAAAAATCATATATTTGTAAGAAAAATGTGTATAAATTCAGCTTAAGTTAAATTGGATCAATTTTTAAAATAAAATTCCAATCAGATTCAATTTAATAAAAATATCAGTTTCAGATTTATTTTATTTTTATTTTTTAAATCTGTTTTATTAGATTAGATAGATTATTATACATAGTACTATCATAAAAAAGGGAAATAAAAAAATGGTCGTAATTTCATGGGTAAATAATTATTTTCATCTATGAATATACAAAACGTTGATAAATTCATTCCCGAAAGATAGAAATTTAAATTTTAGTTCCTGAAAGGGAAAAAGTGCGACAAATTCATTCATCCATTAACTTCCGTCCATTTCCATTAATGAAAGAGTCTACGTGTCACAGAGGGACGAAAATATCATACAAATGATTGCTAACATGGTTGCTGAATAGATTAGACCAAAATGTCAGTAATTTTTTGGACCAAAATGTTAGTAAGTTTCCATTGGACCAAAATGTCAGAAATTATCCATTGGACTAAAATGTCAATAATTTTTTTTGATCCAAAATATCAACACGTTTCTATTTGACTAATTTGTCAAACCCCAAATTTCGTTTTATTTAAAGATAAAATATAATTTAATTTCATCTCTCCTTTTTTATCATTGGAAGCATAACATTACAATAAATACTTAAAAAAATAGGAAAGTAATTACAAGTTAGAATAAACATAATAATAAACATAATATTGATTAATAAGCATAATTACTTTAACAAACATTGTAACTCAAATGCAACCACAACAACACCATTAACATATTTTTTAAAATTTGATATAAAAAAATTTATTGTTGCTTACAAGTTATTTATGTTATATGTTACATATTTGTAGGATGAGATTAACTACTCTCAATTTGCTCAACAAGTTCAACAACCTCCAATTAATTTTGAAAGTACTCAAACTCTTAATGTTAAAAGTGTTCCAACTACCACTCAAAGTGCTCCAACTCTCAGTGTTATGAGTGACTTTTACATATAACTGATTAACTATTGTTAAATTATGTTATGCATACATATTCACTATTTATAATTGTTGTAGGAAACAAACTTCATATCTTCACTATTGTCAACTGTATTTAGACCACCTCCAGTTAGACCTTCAGCATCAATTCAAATTATATTCTTAAATGTACTATGTCATAGGATGAACCAACCAAATTACATAAACTTCATACTCAAATCAGGGTTGCCCTGCTATCAAGATTCGAAAAAGTGAAAGATGAGATATGTTTGTCTTTTGTTTAGAGTAAATTCTGGCTAATTATTATAATTTGGATAAATTTGTAATGATTGGTATATTGTTACAGTGTTTATTTTTATACATTGGTAGAATGTTTATTTAGGCAATTTTCTACTGTGATAATATTAGGTAGTGACAAAATCAAGTTAGGTTTTATTTTTTTGTAAAAATTAACTTGATGATTGTGCAATTTTGTTTGAGTCTCATATTTTGGATAAAGTACTCTCATATTAGAAATTTCATTGCAACACATAAATTATGCTTATTAATTAATATTATACTTATTATTATGTTTGTTCTAACTTATGGTTGTTTTCTTATTTTTTAAGTATTTATTAATATTATGTTTGCAACGATAAAAAAAGGAAGATAAATAAAGATTAAATTATATTTTACCTTTAAATAAAATAAAATTTGGGATCTTACAAATTAATCCAATGAAAACATAATGATATTTTGATCCCAAAAAATACTAACATTTACATAATAAAAAATTACTCACATTCTAGTATGGTAACTTATGTTGGTTCAATGATAACATATTAATAATCATTTTTGTGATATTTTTGTTTCTCTATGTTAAATAAATTCTTTTATTAACAAATAACGGATGAAAATTAACAGATAAATAAATTTATTGTCTTTTTTATTATTAAAGACTAAATTTTAAATTTTTATCTTTCAAAAATAAATTTATTAATATTCTACATATTACATATTCAGATAAAAATAATTATTTATCTTAATTTCATTTTCTTTCTTCTCCCGTGCCCATCCCTTCCTTGTTTGGCTTTTGAAGTTTGAACAGTACTATTTGCCTATTTGGTTTGGCGCTCCAAATCCCAATATACCCAATGTTGGTGACTCGTTGCTTCATAAAGACAGCGTCTTTGGATTCTCTTCCACTTCGTCTCTGCGTCACAAAAAATGCGTCGAAAACGTGCTTCCAAAAACAGCGACCGGGTTCAAGTGTCGGTATGTGGATTCTACTACGATCATGTCTCTGTACTATTCTGGCTTCTATTCATCATGGATTTTCTGTTATTCTGTTTTCCTTTTGTTGTAACCTTTCGAAAGTTTCTCTGTACCTATGTCATGCTTGTTTGCTTGATTGGTTTCACTGTGTTCCTATTATTGCTGTGTTTATGGGAAATTTTTATTTTTATTTTATTTTATTGCCTTTTGGGTTTGGTTGCATGCATAGACTTAAAGGCTTTGGTTGGATATTGGTGAAATCGCGTGATTAGGAGGAAAAATGTAAGCTTCCGATATGTGCTTGATTGCATTTGTGGGTGTGATATGTCAAGTTATCACTTTTTGTACTTTCTACGGTGAAAAGTTAATTATTTTATTTTATTTTTCTCTTAAACTTTTCGAGAAGTACGATTTTAAGGTCTAATAATCTAATATCACCATGGCTTCATGGTTCTGGTCAACCTTCACATGTCATGTAGCTGATTTTTTAATTTAAGAAAAATAGTTAATGAAATTTGTTAGGGTGTCAACCGGATCACGATTCACGAACACATGATGGTGGTCACACAATAGTTTCTCTCTTTTGGAGGCTGTTTCCAAAGAATTTCAACTTCTGGCTGTTCTTTTAGGTGCTTGTATGTCAAGATAAGTGTTTGATGTTATTTTAACTTTCACCGTGTGTATTTTATGCGCTATTTGCTCACCAGACTTTTTTTATTTTTGTTGAAGCATACTGTTGTGGAACCACAGCCTTCCATTGGAAACATACAATTATCAAGGGCATTAGACTCTCAGCTTGAGATCTCACTCCCTGTGCTTACCTCACCAAAGCATCCAAATTTGTTGGTGGATGGAGTGGAAATGCGTCATGCAAAAAGCCCGGCACAGGAGCAAGTGAACCAAGAACATGGGCATCAAAAGAAGCCTCCTACCTCTGCTTAGAAAAAAAACCAAATTCTGTGGTGCATCTGTGAGGCGATCAGAACGCATTAAAAGTTCAGTTGTTAGTCACCCTAATACCACCAATTGTTACATTGAAGTCGTTGAGGATTTAACTGTTATTGATAGTGAGAAAGATGAAGCAGATACTCAACTGGAGCAAGTATTATTGGCAGAGCCAGAGTTGGAGTTGGAGCTGCCGCTGGAGCACGAGCATGAGTCCGAGCCAGAGCTGGCAGATAATTTGGGCGAGAAGAGTTGGAAAGAAGTTGACTGTGCATTACAAAGAATAGAAGCTCTTGATAAGACAGTAGAATTGTTGAAATCCAAGGTATTTTATAAGTTTGTATTCAAGACTCCATGTGGTTGTTATTTTTCCTTTGATTTGTGGCTTGTCTCATTGATTTACATGCTGAACATGTAACAGGTAGATGAGAATATTGTCTTTTGTGAAGCCCCATCTAGGTCATCTATAAGTTACAAGAGCATGTATATTGACTCACAGAAGAAGGTTTTGTTTTATTTTTTCCAATTTAATTTTCTAATACACCTTTTAAGCTTTATCCTCTTTGTTTTTGTTATGATATTCATCTTCTTTTTTTTTATGTTGTTTATTGCCTCACATATATATGCAGATTGAAGCTTTAACAGTTGAAAATCAACAACTAAATGGAAAGCTGGAAAATGCTCTTGGCAAAATTGGAGTGGTATGTTTCAACATTATTATCATAGTCCTCCATTTAAGGCCTTTTTATTCAATATCATAATCTATTGCAAAAAAATTGTTTTTCCTCTTCTTTGCCCCCGTAATTGGTTATCATTATTGTTAATATCATCTTTAAGAAGAAAAAAAAGTATATATGATATTCGTTGATTTGAAGAAATATATTTTTCCATGAGAAATTATTTTGTGTTTCTTTCATTAAACTGTTGCTTCTAGTTTTGGATCAAGAACCTTACTTAAGATGGATAAACATTTCATAAAGTGGTTCTTGTGGTTGTGACCACAATACAATAGTATGATTTTTTTGTCCTGTATGTACTGATGTAGTATCTGAACTTATGAGTATCAAAAGTATCACCTTAAAAGATACAAACCGTATTTGTTAATTAATTGAGCTTTTAATAAACTTATATATCTGTGACTAAACTATCCTTGATGACTTACTTTGTAGTACAAAGACGAGATCCATGTTTTGATGGATGTATTGGATAAAACGAAGGATGCTGTTAAGGATACTATGATTTCAAATGTGGCAAAAACTAGAAACGGCTGTTAATGTATCAACTCAAGCAATATAAATCCACAATGCGTGCTCTGCTTCTGCAGTTAAGAGAAAGAGAAATGTAAGCTGAAGTAGGAAGCTAATGCTGCACAACTTATTCTTATGTATTGTAAAAAGTAAATTAGAAACTTGACACTTCTGCTTGTTAATGTGATCATTTTATATTCTCTGATTCTCATGTCTCGTTTTACCTGATGGTTCATACGCCTTCAACTCATCAAATTCATACCCTCGTGCTTTTCTTGACCTAAGGTTATTGCCAAATCAGAATTCTGAACCACCTCCATCTAGCCAAAGATTTATGGGGTGTAAATGTGTCAAAATGAGTGGAGTTCTTTACGCTTAAGTTTACCTTCAAAAAATATAGTACCTACGTTTGATTTATTTATTTAGGGGTGTATTTAATTAAGATTTTTATGGATTTTTTTAAAAGATTATTTAAAAAAAAAGTTGAGTTATTCAATCAAGATTTTTAAATAATATAAATAAGTTTTCTGGTATTCAAGACTATTAGAACTTTTTAAGAAATTCAATAAAATCTGTTGATATTTAATTAAGATTTTTTACAATTTTTAAAAAGTCTTGTGATATTCAAAAGTATATAAATTTTGATGGATTTTTTTTTTAAGATGAATTTTAATAGATTTGATGAGACTTTTTAATAGAAAATACACATTAAACAATCTCATTTAAATCTTTGAGATTTTATGAAATTTTATTTTTTTTTCTTTCTTTTCGTACCACTTGTCATGTTTTTCTTTTCCTATTACACATAATTTATTGTCTTTTTGAAAGCGATATACATTCATTTTTTTTTTACTTTTTTGACCAATGGTTAACATGTCTTAGAACATGTGATATGAGATATTTTTCAATTTTTTGAATTTGAGATATTTTGATTATGTGTTTATACATATAAATGAACGTGAATATATATGAATATAATAAATATATTGTTTTAATGAATGTTAGAAATTGATTTGTATATAATTGAATAAATATATAAATAGGGGTTTGAAATATTTGTTGAGCATTTTTTTTTATGAAATCATTATTGTAAAAATGACTACAAGTATTCATGCTACTTAAAGATATTGTGGTATATATTTTTTATATAATTAACATAATTTATGATTGGAGGGAAATGAGTCTATTGTGCTTGTAAATATGCTAAGAAAAATTGATTTGTTATGTAACAACTTTAAGATTCTTTATATAAGTTGAGTTTTATTTAAAATGTTAGGTGAACAAAATTCATAAATTTTTATCAATAATTTTGAATATTTTAAAAAAAATTCATGAAGTCTTTTAAAATCTTAAAAATCCATAATATGCTTTCAAATCTTATAAATTCATATTTTATAAATTCATTAAAATTCGAACTATAAAATACTAATCATAAAAATCTTTTAAAAAATCTTAAAAATTATTACATTCTTACAAAGTCTTTTAAAATTTACAAAATCTTTTAAAATTTATAGATTTTTTTTATGCCAAAATAGTCTTTTGAAAAATCCTAATTCAATAAATCCCCTTATCAAGTCAAATTTAAGTTTCGATTTAATTTAGGAAAATATGAAATGTGAACCTTAATTTTATACGTATTTTCATGTTGGAGGATGAGATAAAAAATAGAGAATAAAAAAATTATACAAAAGTGATGTAATGATATTTTTTTGTATATTACATTACGGTTATATAAATATTTACAAGATTCTAGTGTTAAGCTTTGAACATGACTGTATAGTCAAGTGAAGCTTAGATTTGTACAAGAAATAAAGCGGAAATAATTATTTACTTGTCACTTTTTATAGTTTATTTTGAATGCGAGCAATAAGAAACTTTTATTGAAAATCAGGGGGAGGATGTATCGGTAACATTTAAATGTTAGCCTTTAAAAAAAAATTATCTTAATGGATAACTTTTTTTTGAATGGATCTTAATGGATGTATTTGAAAACAGAAAAAAATGGAAACAAATCAATTTAATTCCTAAAATTATCATTGCCAATCAATTTAGTATTAAATATATTATAAAAACGAAAATTTAGTCCTAGAATATAAAAGTCATCAATTAATGTAATTTTTTTAGACAACGGCTTGAGTGTGTTGCAACAATTCACAATGCCAAACACTACAACAAGTTGCTCAAATTTTATGTTACTTTTATTTACCTTCTCTCTTCAGCAAATTTTCCTCATCATCGCCTTCTTCAACGAAATCAATGCTCTCTTCATCCAAAAGACAACTGAAGAACTTTTATACCATATCAGAAATTTGAGGTAAAGAAAATGATATTGGCTTAAATTGGCCACACATAATAGAGCCCAAAGTAGAGCGCCATCGTTGAATGAAAAAATAAATAAAATGAGTACTACATGTACTCATAGGGTAAAAGAAAGCATGCATGGACTAGTTATCCTATCAGTTGGTTTATATAACAATCCTGAAACGCTGAAACAACCATTTACTTCCTAACCAACAGTTCCAATTGTTTCTTGCTGTCAGCTGGTGGGGAGCTTGGTATTCACAAACCACTTAAGAGTAGCTATGATTATGTGATAATTCATTTTACATCACTTTTAAATAATGAAGAACCATAAGTCAAACTCAAAGAAGTCCTCAAAACCAAAAAAAAAAAAAAAAAGAGCATATTTATGGTAAACAGTTATATCTATTAGTTATAGTTGGATTCAGAATTCTTAATTTAAATTATCACATTATTACGAGCAAAAATGTAAGTATTTATGAACAGTGATGGATACTATATTAGATCAGAAAAGAATTTATTTTTGGCAGAAATGCTAGGGATATTAGCAGCATCATTGCAAGGGTTGTTATGATGGCACCATATATTTTGGTTTACTCCTCCTCCTTCAAGAGAAGCACAAAACTTGTAGATGTCTTTGTTTAGGGTGTGTTTGGTTCTCTATTTTCAGTTTACTCTTCTCCATCATCAAGCGAGTAAGAGAACTTGCAGATATCGTTCCTGGGTGTGTGTGGTTCTCCATTTTCATCATCATCATCATCATCACCATCTTCATCCCTTGTCTCTTCAACAATTGTTGGCGGCGGAGACGAGAAGTCTAAGTACATTCCCTGAATAGCATGCTCATCATATGACTCATCAGAGAGATCTTGAGAGGCAAGTTGGTGGTACTCCACAAGCTGATGAAGGCATTGATTTTCTCTGACCAGATTCGCGTTTTCATTGGCCAGTCTGGACTTCTCAGCAAGAAGTGCTTCCAGCTGAAGCCTCACCTGCAGCCACCAAAGCCCCCACAAAGATTAGTTTGTTCTATATATATATATTTTATGGAGGAGTTACTAGTGTCACACTCTCTAACACATTCTTTAATATTGGTTAAATTTATTGAAAACTACAAAATCACTAATGAAGTTCATTAAATAAGAAGTGAGAACCATAATCCAATAAATTCCAACCAAATAAAGTGTGTTTTAGAATGTATTGCCTAAATCATCATAGCAATGGCTATATATGATAATTCCCTTACCAGATCATCTTCTTCGGGTCTAACTCCTTTTGCAAATCCATCACGCAGTCTCCTGTTCTCCTCTTCAAGCAAACCACACCTTTCTTGCATAAAACATAGATCTGATTTAATGGACTTCAATTCTCTTGCAAGTGAACCCGCTTTTGTCGCCATTGAAACTGCTAGCTGGAATGTGCAAATAAACAACAATCAGCATGAAACTTCATCAAACAAACTCACTTATAGTTAGTAGTACAAAGAAAACCAACATTTTTTGCTTTCTTGATGTTCTTATCCATCAATTTTTTCCCATTCTCCTCCTTTTGTGAGTCAAAGGCATTCTCTTCAGAGACATCATTAGGATCAAATTTTCTTTTCATTCCTTGCTTTGGCTCCTCCTCCGCTTTCTGTTTCTCTCCCGAATCCTCTTTGTTTTCTACCTTGTCATTTTTGCTGTGAAATATGTCAGTTAATGTGGGTGGATTCGCCAATTCTCTAGCACCCTGCGAAAAAAGCAAACAGCTAGAAATTTAATAACAAGGGTCTTCATTTAATTGTAGTAATCTTTATTTAAAACCAACAGTAACGACAAATCAATTACATATCTATTCAATTCAAAATGCAATTTCACTGCTCTCTAGTCCAATCAACATTAAGTTAGTTTGATTGAAATTAGACTCAGATCTCTTTTAAGTAAGGTCTGATATTCAATTCTGACCGATAGATATAATGTCCTTGACAAAATCAAGGGATATTTAGCACATATAACATGGTAATTAAAAGAAACTCTCTGTCCAAATTAACAGTTGTAGACATACCTGTAGGGCATTGTCCAAATTATTGGACAACAGAGAGAGAGTGTGGGCAACTGAGTCAAACCCTCTCATCAGCAACATAGAATCTTCCTTCAACCGGTTGTTGCCTTCTACATTCTATACATTATAAAAAAGAAATAAAATAAATTCCACTAAGTAATTAATCTAAATTTTGGGGATTAATCCAATTCCAATCAAAATGAAAAAAAAATAAATTGATGGTACAAGATAGTTTTTTTTCATTAGCAAATCTTAATGGTTAGTTTTTGTTAATAGGGGATCGAACCCACGACTATTTCCCCCTTCCTTTTTTTTCTTAATCAATAATCACTCAATCAATCTTATATCTCCCATTGTACAGGTTAGTAGCGGAGGACACTAACCGTAGCAGAATGAGTTGAGGTTTCGGATTGACGAGCATCAAGGAGCGTGTCGATCCTGCTCCTGAGAGTGCTCCAGAAACGTTTATCAGAGGTAGGGCTCAACAGAGGAGAAGAACAAGAACCCATCACGCGCGTGCCCTCCTGTCACCCAAAAAAAAAAAAAAAATAGATAACTTCTGAAACGAAACATAGACCATTTGCAACGTTTAAGATTAAGAGAGACAAGAAACCTGGCTGTTGTCGAGGTGGAGAGGAGAAGCTGGTGTCTCCAACAAGGTTGTCCTTCGCAGTGCTTATTGGAAGAGAAGAGATAGAGAGAAAGGTAAGGCAAGGAAGCTTAGCTTAACGGCTAGTTTGAAAAAGTGTTCTTTGAAAAGGGTAATACTAGGATTTTATTTAAATAGATAGATGGGTCTATAGTTAACGTTAACGTTCGGAAATGTATGTTGTTCCTCCCCACCCCCCACCCACACAGTAATTAATGTTTATTAGATTGGATTTAGATTGGTAAGTAATTAATGATTTAATTTAAACGAAGTACTATAGATTAGTTTACTTCCCCTTTTTGTGAATATGTAAAGAACGGAGAACTAATAAATAATGTGATAAGCTTAATGTAGTAGAAAAAGAAAGTAATATTTAAATCGGAAAAAAAATGAAAAAAGAAAGTGCAAGAAAGATATACAATATAATTATTTTTGAACAAATTATTATTAAGCATTTAAAATTATAAATGCTGTAAAAAATTAAGGTTATAAATATTTTTTTTGGGTATCATGTTATTGACGGTGGTGATTGAATTCAAGATTTTACTTAAAAATTGAATCATGTATTACTCGAATCAATAAAAAAAAAAACTCTAAATTATAAGCACTATGTATTTAAGTATTATATTATAACAGAAATATTCAACAATTTTGGTCGTCCAATATAGAAAAATCTTTTACTGAAGCCATAATTCAATTAATCTCGTATGGGCCCTCAGAAATGGATTTGGGCTTAATTTTTGGTACATATGTATCCATTCATTTTGTAGGGAGAGAATAGCTAATATTTCCTTTTGCTATTCTCATCCTATAGCTTTATCGTAATTTTCTTTTTTGAAAATACCCTTTTTGTAGAAACTAGGTCCTTCTTTGAAAACCGCTCAACACTGATGACTTGTTTTCTCTACCTACTAAGATAAGATAGGTTTAAATCTTGACATAGATCTTAAGAAATTTTCGTCTATTACTGCATACTTATCAGCTAATTTATTAGCTTATGCTTGTAGTGGGAAATTGATATTCTCATCTCCATTTTTCCTCCTTATCCTATAACTTTTTCAAAAAATTAGAAAAAGACCTCGCTGTCCTTTAGCCATTTTCTTACTTCCCTCTCATCCTTCTCCTTCTCTCCTCACCTTTTTCTTTCCTAAATTATGTTTCCACCACAACCCATTCTTGTTTTTCATTTTTTTTCTTCTACATCTACACTTTTTTCTTTTAGACTCAATTGAATTATGATTCTGTTGTATACAACAGAATTGTACTTTCTTTGTATTATACGATTTGCAAAAAATATACTTTTCATTGTTACCTTATACAGCAAAAACATATTTTCATTGTAAGTCTTTTTGCACCTCTTACCTTGTAAGGAAGATACGATTCCATTGCATACTTCTATCTATTGTTATAAAAGAAGGCTGGGAAATCCTACGTGTCCTCATATTAGTTCATTTCAGCTTTGTAAAGCACAGTTGTCATCCTGAGAGCAAATGTTAGGCTCGGACAAAAACGTGGCTTCTTCTACCGCTTGTGGTCTACACCGAAGCTGGATTTTTGAAAAATCCACAGCAGGCAGCGGGAAATCTTTGGGAG
>PYAF01002382.1:12298-29812 GCA_007407185.1 Glycine tomentella
GAAAATAAAAATAAATTGTGTAATAATTATTTAAAATAAATAGTTTTATATTAAACAAAAAAGTAGAATTCCAAATTCATAATAACAAATTTTGCATGTGAAGTGATAAAAAAAATAGGCAAAGGGTTTTTAAATTCAAATAAAAGGTACATAAAAATAAATTTCATCAAATAAATTAATGAGGACAAAATTAAAAAAAAAAAGTAATAACTTATAAGCTAGTTTATTTTTTATAATTTAATTGAAATAACATATGAAAATAAGTTTCAGTCGTTCAAATGCCTTACAAAACACAACGAGTCACAATTATTTTTTGACTTTTATATGTAGTAAAATGTTTGATGATTGTTTATTATTTTTATATATAAGAACTCATTCGTTACTCTATCCTATTTTTAAAAGAAAAATAATATTAAGATAAGATAAATATATAATTTATGCAGTTATATATACGCAATTTTACAAATATTAAATTTATTAATATAATTAATTTCATTTAAAGTTCTTGTGAAGTATATTTGCTTAAAAAATTATGTAATTAACTATTTACATTGGTGACAATGAGATTTGATATTTCATTGTGTAGTTGTTTTATTTGAACACATAATAGATTATTAAAAAATATAAATAAACATTTACACTAGTGAACAAGTTATATAATTCACACAGGTAGGAAATTTGAAAATCTAAAAGCAAACAAAAATTGCTGTTTATGGTGCTAATTTGCACCTGGAAAGATGCATTGTTTAGCTAAAACATTGACGTCGAGTACTTGGTTTGGGCAAAAAGCCATTCAAGCTTAGCTGGTCCTTTTTTCCTTCTTCACAAACCTCTCTCTCTCTCATGCACTCGATATATCGTTTCAAAGATACACAAACAAAGTAAGGGCTATAAATAGGAGGGATGGAAGTGGAAGAAAGTCTATAGCGCAGTTTCATTTCTTTGGATTAGAAATTTTTCCCAAAGCTGATCGAGAAGCCAGCCAGGCCAGGTCTGTAGTTTTTCTTTTTAATATTAATTCATTCTTGTGTGTTCTTCATATAATATAATTAACCCTTCTTCATCTCATGAAGGAAAGCAAAAACTCATCGCAAGCTCGATCATTTTCCTATACTTCATTTTTTATATATGAAGGGCCTCATCATTTTGTTCTCAGACTTGCATCTTTTTGTGCTAAAACAAAAAGGGTCTTTGGTCTAATTTCTTCGAGCTGAGAAGAAGATGCACTTCACAAGGGTTTTTATAATTTTCCTTGATCCAAAACCAGTGACACATACATGATATATGCTTACAAACAATTTTTTTTTTAATATTTTTCCTTGCTTCAAGATCTTTTTCATTATTAATTTCGTTTTCCGGCCAGCTCTTTTTCTGATCAACAAAGTTGTTTTAATTTCCTTAAGAAGCATCTTTTATATATTTACAAGATCTCTTGTTTCATTGACTCCAGAAAAGAAAAATAGAATTGAAATTTAGGAATTAAGGATCTGAGTCTGATATTATTCTTGTTCTTAGACTTGCATATATATTTTTGTGTTAAAACATAGAGAGTCGTCTTTGGTCTAATTTCTTCCGGTCGAGTTGAGAGATGCAGTTCACAGTTTACACCCTAGAGGGAGTGGATGGATTTTGTTGTTTTCCATATAAGGGCAAAGAAAGAAAGAGGAGCTAGCTAGCTAGCGAGCTTCAAAACTCAAAAGAACTGACACATACAAACAAAAAGATCTGGCTTTCATAAAATTGGGATAAAAGTGCACCATCTCCGAATCTTGTTTATATTATTATCTTAATTAGATCTTGATCTCATTTTTCATCTGAAACTAAAAAATATATATGTGCCTTTACCCTATTTAGCTATATGCACTCACAACTTGTCACATGTCATATTTTGTTCATAAAGTTTTTAATTTCTTATCTTTGAACATTCTTTCATCCAAGTAAGATCTCAGCTAGCTGGAGTTGATTAGATCTAGCTAGCTAGTTTTCGATCTGCTTAATTTGTTTTGTATGATCTCTTATATATATATATATATATATATATATATATATATTAATTTTCTTTCCCTTTAATTAATTAAGAAGGAGTTGAAGAAGAATGGGAAGGGGGAAGATCGAAATCAAAAGGATTGAGAACACAACAAATCGGCAAGTGACCTTCTGCAAGAGAAGAAATGGGCTTCTGAAGAAAGCTTATGAGCTGTCAGTGCTGTGTGATGCAGAAGTTGCCCTCATCGTCTTCTCCAGCCGTGGCCGTCTCTATGAGTATTCCAACAACAAGTGAGTTCCTTCAATATTTCTATTATTATTCTCTTCAGTAGAAACCAAATGTTTTCGTCACAAGTTTTGCAATCCCACTACTATACATTTATGTACACTTTTGCATGACTGTGTCTGTTATTTACCCAAAGAAATTCTTTTTCAGATGAACTAATTAATAATTGGAACTGCAGAATTACTCGTTATCTATTATGATTAAAATGGTTAATTAATTAATTATTATATTACTACAATAAGTTGCCATTAATTCTTGGTCGGTCTGCGTAGATCTAGGAAATTAAAATGTGTATGTGCCAGTGAACTAACTAGGACACCCCTTTATAACATTTTAAGAAAATAGGGATAAATAAATAAATTACTGTTCTATCTTTTATCCCTAATTCGCAGCAATTTTATTTAACTTGTAAAGAAACTTAGGGTTTATGCTAACTAGTAATTAAGGTTTAATTAAGTTTAATATTCTTTATTACAGTACTTCTTAATTACTTAAAAAGGAAGTACTTTTTATTAAATACTACTATTTCTTTTTTAGTTTTCAAAATACCAAATGTTTTTATTTTTGTAGTTTCTGTTTTAACTTTTTAACTAATATATGCATTAAAAGCACTCATTAATAATATCCAAGAACTTAAAGCTTAGCTTATCATTTAGTATTATAATTGGAAGCTTCTAATTCTGTAACCTTTTTTCTATTTGGGTAGATTTCATTTCAAGGAAAATTCGAAATAGTTCTGTTTTACTGAACAAATTTATTTAGTACTCAATGAAATGGTTATTTGTAGTTAATATTGCAGTGTTTTTACTAGTTAAATTACCTTTTACTCATATTTGAGGTCATATGTAAATCGATACCAAAATAAAAGTGAAGGTAGAAAGACGATAAGCGGGACCAATAAATGTTTTAATGCCTATTGATTATTACTAGAAAGAGACTTTATTAAAATAAGGTTTTGGTTAATTATGAATATCAGCTCATTTGGATTAAGCAATATGTTGTTATGATCGAGAAAAACTTCATAACTTTTAGATATGTATAAATCGAAAAGTCCATTGTATTTTCATGATTTATTTGGTTTATCCAAAAAGGGAAATAAAAAAGTTAATTTACTGCTTTCCGTTCCTTTAGAAGTAAGAAAAATTGAACTCATACAAATCATTCATTCAAATCATTCACTTTTAGACCAAAATATTAGGCTCTCGGTATTATTATATTGATGAATCTATTTTGCATTAGAAAAAGCTTAATTACGATCAGAAAGAACATTTTACAAACATAATTAATCTTGCGATATTTATCACAACCAAACAACAAACATGCATGCTTATTTAGAGGACAAAAATATTATTAAAGGCTTTCACTACAATTAGCAGCTTAATTACAAAATTAATCCTAGCCTCCACATTTAATAGTGTTTCTAAAAATGTTTAATGATCATGTGTAGTCATGATTTAATGATGAGGTTGACCTGCAACTTCAGTCACTTTGCAACTTCAGTCACTTTGAACCAAAAGCTCAGACCTTGAAAGTTGTAACGAGAATGCATATATAGCAGTACTGCAGTTATTACTATCTTCTTGTTGTATCAAAACTTGTCTTTTCTGCTTCCACTTTCGGCTACTCGTGCCCTTTCTCTTCTCTGTTCATGTTGAAGTAACAGAGAGTGATGATTTCAGTTGTATTGTATACCCTTAGTTAGGGTTTGGTTCTCTCTAGCTAAAAGCTCATATACCTTTTGCACGGTTTTGCATGAAAACGGTGAAACACTGGAGTTTATAAAGGATTTCCAATAGCATTGTTTAAAACATGCATATACTACACACGAGTACGGTGTCGGTCAACATTTAATTGTTGATCACGTATTTCATAAGACTATTACTATGGAGTAATACTCTAGACTACGAATTTAATTTAAGTTTCATCATGTTTTAACTTTTTTCAACTTTGGCTTCACTATGCACTAGCTAGTGGTTCATAAATTTTAACTAGTTGATATTTTTAAAACTAATAAGTGCATGTAACTTTACTATCCATATCAATTACTAATGTTGATCATGTATACTAAATTTGACTCACCTACTGAGATGTAAAATTGTAGGAGACATGCACTGATCGGGTTTGTATCAGTAGTCAGATCCAATAAGTTGCACCAAAAGAGAACCGAGCCGACCTCTGCTTCTCATGGCTCTTCTATTTCTTTCCTTTAAAGTGATAATTAAGACATCAGAATCTGTGCATGTAAAATAGAGAGAGAGAAAAACAAGTGAACACAAAAAAGTTTCGGTCAATAAATTATATATAAATCACTTCCGCTCCATATCTCGTTTCTTATTCAAATTTCTCTGAAATCCAATTTGCTTGCTCAAACTTCTTTGCCTTCTTCAGTGAAAACAAAACACTTTTCTCTTCTCTCTTTTGTCCAGAGTCTTTGTCCTTTTGTCTCAGTCTCGTATCGATCAGGTTAAGTTCTAAACGGAAGAAAAGATTTAAAAAATAAAAAACAAAAAAAGCGAGTTTCAGTATGTCCAGATGATGATTGTACCTTTATCCTCAACAAGTTCCTTTGCATCAATTGACTTCAAAATATAAGAGTTCGATTGACAAAATTTAGTATATAGTTTATCTTATTTATTGATTCTGTTTAAAGATATGATGAACTTAATTAAATATCCTAGTATATAGTTTACTAATAAAAAATATTATTTGTGGTTATAAGATATATAAGTCAACTCAAGATATATACGGTTTTTTATCCAACTTATAATAAAATGTAGGAATATGGGTTTCTAACCTAGAAGATATATTTTGGACAAAGAATTTTATAAATTTAAACCCCTGCATGCAATCCAACTCTTCCACGTACGTGTAAATATATATGACCAATGATCACCAAGCTTTGCTATTTGAGTTAGGGTTTAATTAAAACATATTATAAAATAGAGTTTGAAGCGTATAATTAGTGTTGATCCTTAGAATTAGAGTTACTATATATTTTGTTGCAACATGACTTTTTATTTTGTTTTAAATAACTTATTTTAAGTTAATATTACTGCATGATGATTAAATTCCATTACTGTAACGTATTTTTGAACAAATACAGTATGAATTATCAGAAATAAAGGCCCCTATTGTGAATAGATAATATAATACAAATTAGCACCATATGGTGAACATAATCATGCTACTTAGCCTCATCATTGACTGGCTCTTGTGACTTATTAGAACTTTTAAAGCCTTATGCATCTTTCTTTGAGACTAAAATATGATTGTTAATATGAACAAGTTAAAACACGCAAACTGCAAACATACATATGTACAATAAAAAATTAAAGGTGGGGATCGATATAAAAAAAAATCTGGACGATTTTATGGTTCACAGAAGTTTGATCTATTTAAATATTAATTAATTAGCTAAATGGGATTATTTTCAAACTAGAAAGATGCGACTTACTGCATATTTTTTGGATCTTATCAAAATTATGTCTTAGTGATACTTTTATCTAGCTAGAGTAATTGGCATTTGGCACGGTTCTCTTTTTCAGACTGATCTATATATTTCTTATTTATATTGCTCGGTTTAATTACCATGTAGTAATTAATAATGAGAGCATTTCTTGTACTCTTTCGATAATATTCCTTTTTCGATAATATTCTTGTACTCTTCCTCTATAAAAATGAGAGCACGCATTTCTTGTACTCTTTCGATAACATTTTTTTTTCCTTTTTCTTTATATATGTATTAAATTAAATTGTCTATTTCATATTTTGAAATTTTAATTTTAGCATGCAATTTTCCAAGTGTCTATGAGTTCAATTAAACCAACCATGTGATAAGTGAATCAGATCTTAGTCAAGTTTAAGAAGAAACTTCCCTTAACAGAGTTTAATATAATTACTTGAATGAACGAATAGGCCTAAAAAAGATCTGAAATCCTTCCAACCCCATAGTGACTCATGAAGTGAAAGTATGAATACCAATGTGAATGCTGAATAATATATGTATTATGCAAATGAATTTCTATGTGTAACTAATTGTTCATTCTTTTTTATTTTATTTTTTGGCCTTTGTGATTACAGCATAAGATCAACAATAGAGAGGTACAAAAAGGCCTGTTCTGATCACTCAAGCGCGAGCACTACCACAGAAATCAATGCTCAGGTAATCACATGCATTTTTATTTTTACTGAACAGAAAAATTAATAGTTGTCCATATATTTCCAGACCAAAGAGAAAGATTTCTGAAACAAGTGATTGGGAAATTAACTTATGAAATAGTTTGAATTGGTTCAGTTTTATGTTTCTTAGATTATGCACAATTACGTTAATCTAGTGTCTAATTGTCATACTTGTTCTCTTTTTGTATCATTGTAAAACTATGAAAAACAGTATTATCAACAAGAATCTGCAAAGCTGCGACAGCAAATACAGATGCTGCAAAATTCTAACAGGTGATTTTTTATTATTGTCATATATTGTTTCTCTTAAACCTTCTAAGCAAAACAATGTACAGATATTATGAACTTTATATTGCAGACAAAACTATAATGGATATGATATGCTTGTTTTTCTTTTTAATTATACTTATTAGAAGCCTCATGCAGCTGTATAATAATGATTTATTTCCCTCTTATATACACCTTTTGTAGGCACCTGATGGGTGATGCCTTAAGCACACTCACTGTGAAGGAACTTAAGCAGTTGGAGAATAGACTTGAAAGAGGAATCACTAGAATCAGATCTAAGAAAGTAAGATGCGTGCATGAAATGTTGCAATATAGCATGTAATTGATTGATGATGAACTAATTTGCAGTACTCAAACGTGACATAATTTGGCATTTCTAAAGCTAAAGCTAGTTCTACCTTTTAATTGAGATTTTCCCACTAGAAAAATGATTGTTTTGGTTCCTTTTAAATCTGTATTGTCTAACGAGTTTTATAACAAACGTATAAAGAAAAATAAATTACACACACATATAAACTCACATTTTCTCACAATTTTCCTTTCTTTCATCAAAATGATTATTATGTATTGAATGATAACATGATTTAATATTTTAGCTGGCCATTTGCTAACATTGTTCTTGTTCTTTTTTTTTTTATCTTTTTCTCTCTAACTATAACAGCATGAGATGCTACTGGCTGAAATTGAATACTTCCAGAAAAGGGTAATTCATGAACTAATTAGTTCTTCAACTTCTAATTGCCATTACTATTCTTTCTTTCTTTTTTATGGAGGGGAGGGGAAGGAGTACTTTTATATTCCTCCGGCTAAAATTTGTTGTTATATATTATCGTTGATTAATCTGATTGGCAACTGATAACATGCACTATTGGTTAGGAGATTGAACTGGAAAATGAAAATCTTTGCCTCCGGACTAAGGTAAGTAGATTGAAGTTCTTTTCCTTTTCCCTTCAATTAATATTACCTAGGCTAAAGGAAAATATTCATCCTAAATAGGGTAAAACCATTTATCTGGCCATTAATTACTTTTTAGTAATTTCGTTTAAAATATAATATATTTTAGATTTTAATATTTGGAACAATGTTTTTATTTTTTCGAAAGTACGAATCAACATTTTTAATACTTTGCTTAATGTGAGAATATCCAAAGTGAGAGAATTAAATTGTCATTTACACACAGTTATATATAATATAAAAATATATATAACACTGCACAAAAGAATTGGTAAATAAAAAATTCTTCGATAGAAATTGTAAAGGAAGAATATTATTAATGGTTTTGAAGAGAAGGATACGGTAGATAATATTATGTAAATGAAGAAAGAATTAAAGAGAAAAAATGAAGTAAAAGAAAGATAAAAAAATACATGATTTTTGTTTTTTTACATGAGCATATGTATAGTTTATATACACTATAGATATTAATAATAATATTACTTTCTGACGAAATTGTTATGACTATATATAGTAATGATGAATGATGCCACTTCCAATTTTATAGATAACCGACGTGGAGAGGATTCAGCAAGTAAACATGGTTTCTGGACCAGAACTGAATGCCATTCAGGCATTAGCTTCCCGTAACTTCTTCAATCCAAACATGTTGGAAGGTGGAACTGTTTACCCTCACTCAGATAAGAAGATTCTTCATCTTGGGTAAGTGCCTAGCTTCTAGTTTTATTAATTTCTTCATTTCCAATCATTATCATTTTGCTTTTACTAAAATTAAAATTTCAAAAAACATATACATATGCATGTTTATTAAATAGATAATGTTAGCAACCCTCTGTATCCTTCCCCAGCAAAGTTGAAGAATTTAAGTTGACCTAATTAAATTTAATTTACTATGAGTGTATTTAGTAAGGTCATTTATAAGTATTTTCTTATGTCGTTATAATTATAAGGTTTAATTAATTTTTATCATCATTAAAAAAATTAGTAATATATATCATATCCTTTTATATCATTTTATTAATGATTAATTTTATTAAATATTTATAATTCAATAAGTTAAATTAACAACTCTTAACTAAAAATTAGTATTTTTCAACTTTTAATTTTGCAGCTTATAATTAACTAACTTATCAATTAATAATTGGAATTACGTTATATATATATATATATATATATATATATATATATATATTCAAACTACAGCAATATAACTAATAAAATCACTAAGATTAGTCACGTGCTTATCACTAACTAAACTTATTACTGAAATGATCTGCATTGCCCCTTAATTAGAAGATCATGTAACAGCTCAAATCGCAAATTTTCCTGGTCTACGTAATTAAAGACCAAAGCAGGATACGAAATTCCTCCATTATATAGAATTCGTGCAAATTATTTTTTTAAGAAACCATCGCTGCAATTATATAGAATTCCTCCATTATCTATTCAAATCATAGAATACCCAAAAAAATACCCATCGCTGCAATTAGCGATCGAAACCTGTGATTTCAATTGTTCCCAAAATCTAGAAATCACTGGACTTTTAATCCACTACACGGGTATTCGGTAAGTGAATTTAAGGATGGAGTTAAAAGATGGGTTTTCAATTAAAAAACAAAACAAAGGAAATCCAACCTGAATTTGTGTGAATGCAACATTGCAATTTTAATTCACCCAAAAGGTATGAATCTAGAAGGTAGTGATCTTCTTAGGGGCAATGTAGAGAATTCCAATCATAAGTTATGTGTTAAAGATAGGCACGTGATTGGTTTTAGTAATTTTATTAGAAGTTTCGGATGATAATGGAATCAACTATCACGATTTAATATGATTTTTGTTAAAATTACACTGATAAATTACACTTATATAATTTGATTCTATATATATATATATATATATATATATATATATATGGAAATATTAAGGCACGCATATTATTTTTTAAGCAGTAGTGTATTAATAGTCACCATACATAATTGGATAAAAAAATTATTAAACTCTTCTGCATCATTAAATTCAAAGTAAGAATATTATAGAAACTTATGATTCAATTTTAAAATAATTATTTTTTCTCCTCTTTTATCTCTATCAGCATTAAAGTTTCATGCACCCTTATTTTTTTCTCTCTAGTAAACATTAAAATATCAATTAACTTTTCTTTCTCATAAATATTAAATTAGAATATATATTTATTTAAATATATATATATATATATATATATATATATGTATACTTGATTTTGAAACTTTGAATTTTGTCTTAATTTATTACCTCATTGTAATATAAAATTTTTATTTGAATAATAATTTTACTACATTTTATTTCTGACTTATTTTCCTCCTCTTCCTGTTTCGTGACTTTTTTGTTGATGCAGGTGATCAATAATATATGATCTTCGCTAGCCTATGACTGTCTATCCAATTAGCCGGTGGCTAAATGCATTATTATTACTACTCTTTTGGTTGCTCATTAACTAGACCATGTGATCTATATATTACTTATGGATTATGGATACTTATGTATGATGATTGTATGATATCATAACAATCTGTTAGAAATAATAATTAAAAATAGAGTTGTGTTTGAAGACACTAAGCTATCAGTATATTAAAGCATTATATGAACCACTTTTTTATTTGAACATACATTTATCTAAGTAATTTTTTTAGAAAGTAAGTTATATTTACATTGCATAAAGAATTAGTATGGTACAGCTATTATTGACAAAGAGGGGCCTTCTGGTTATTTATATATATAAAAGCAATCTTATCTTGCATCAAGTGCAAAAAAATACAATAATCCATTTAAAATTTTTCTCTTCTAATATCTTCTTCCAATAAAGCGTCATATAAAACCTTCAACATATAGTAAATTAGATAACTGAATAAATCACTTTTTAGTGTTAAGAGACGTTAAATGATGTCTAAACAATTTTATTCCATATCGTGTAACAAAAACTTAAGAGAAAATTTATAATTAGTATTTTAAATATTAGATTTTAAAATTTTGTTTTAATTTGGACTACACGTTGAACCCATTTTGCCCAGATAATCGGTCCAAATTCAACATGTTGACCTAAATACAAAGCAATGCAGTCTAATATATATACATGGCCCAGTTGAGTATATGTTCCTGGCTAGTATTGTACAAGAGTCAGTGCAAGTGTGTAACACCATAATATAGTCAAAGACAATTCTTAACAAGCTAAGCACTCAAAAATCTCAAGAGCGTGCATGAGTGACTGCTTTCCTTATGCAGCATTTACGCAAGAGAAATCACATTTACATGGAAAATATTATATAAGGAAAGAATATAAGGAGTATTAGGTATACATTTGAAGAACATGACCTCTTGCCAATTTTGATAAAGACAAATTTGTGTAAGGCTCAAAATCTTAGCTATGGTTAGCTCATAAGGTTAATATTGAAAGATAAGAATAAAAAATAAAGCTTTCCAAAACCTAGGGTCGTAGAGAGCTTTGCCAATCCAATAGTGGAAGAGAGAATATAATAGAGTGATGAAGATGAAGATGATAGTACTATTTATTTTTTAATTATAGAATTCATTATCATTTTAATTACTTGACTACTTTAACCCAAATTAAACCAATCCCATGATGATCAAGTTACGGTCTTGTTTGGGTTTCATATATTCAAAATCAATATGCCATTGTATATGTATTGAAATTTTATTTGATAAATTAGGACTAGATTTTATATGTTTCTATAACTTAGATTAAAAACTGAGCTTAAACTTTAGAAAATGAGTTCCAATTAAAGTCTAATAAGTTATGGCTAGAGCATCTTAGTTACTTTTAATTATTCTACTAGTTAAATTTAACTTTAGCTGATTTCATGAACCAAATTTAAGTAGAATAGATTTCACCAATTTAATTTTCAATTCTTTGTTTTGTGGTTTCATTTGATCATTTTAATTTGATTTTTTTTTTCAAATTATTCAATCAAAATAAATATTAAATGAAATAATTTAGTTCAAGGTAATTACTTAAAACTTGAAGTACTAATAAAAAAGGATGCTACAATGTTTATTTAAAAAATATTATGGTTATTTATATAATAATTTTTGTATTTAATTAACTTTGTTTTTCAAATGACGACATATGATATACATCATTTTTATTATTCTGTCGTGTTGTTAAATAAACTTAATCAATATTTTTTTATCGCAAAAAGTTTATTTATATTTTCTTAATAATAGATAAAAGAAATTAAGTAAGCTAAGGGTTACAACAATGTAATATAGGGTGTTACATAACGAGCATGAGATTCATCTCACACCAATGAAATCGTGACAGATATACATTTTAGCTTTTGAAGATGAATTCAATGGATTCCTAAACTTCCAAAATGCACAACATAAAGATAGTGGAACTCATACATAATCCACACACGCACGCACATAATCCTTATTAATTTAACTCTTCTCATTAGAATTTAAGTATCTAATCTTTCCCCTAGATCGAAAAAGGGGACCCGGAATACCAAACTAATCAAAAAAACCCACAACAATCTCAATCTACCACAAAAAAATCCATAGTCTCAATCAACATTCAAAACCCTAACCTCAATGCTAGTAATGAAAGGACAAACAACATAAAACATAGATGCGGGACTTGGGGAAGACAATGGGGGAAGCACTCATCTTAAGGAAACACATAGCTGAATTTTGGGGCTTCAGCTCTCTAGTCTCTACCCCTGCCTTTTCCTTCTCCAATATTTTCCCTTTTCTCTTTCTCTTTTTCTTCTTCTTCGTAAGACATCCGGCATGACAAACTCAAGAAGATGTCATGGGGCAACCTCTAAGACATAAAAACAACCACCAATTCAACGACCATATTTCAATTTTGAATTATGAAAGTTGTTAAAAGTGGAGAAGAGTAGAGAAATGCAGCAGAAAAGTTGAGAAGTTGCAAAAGAAGTTGTATGATATGGACAACTCACAGATTTGAATGTGTTTGAAAGTCTCTTCAACAACCATAAATTTATATGTTTACTGCATATTTTTGTCATGTTTTGAAAAACCTTAGTTTATATAACTCTGATCCTTCATTAAAATATTTTAATTTACAAAATTGTTTTAACCTTTAGAAACAACATCTAGTTTTCACTAGAACAAAAGCCAGAATCTTTCATAACAAATTCTATTGCTTTTTCAAAAGCTATTTTCAAAAGCAACTTTTCATTGTTATAAACTTGGAGATTCTTTGTTAGACTGTCATTTTGATCCAAGTACTTAAGAAGAAGGATATCCTTGCTCCTTACTTAGCTTCTGAAATCCAAGTTATAGTTCGAGAGATCAAATAAGAAGCAAGTTTTTGTTTATGTAGAAAAAGCCAAGTCAGTTTGTGTTTCACTATTCAATCCCTCTTCCAGTGACCAACCAATCAACTTCATTGTTTTTCTGGCATGTACAAGCATCGTGAATGCAAGGTTTCCATATAACTTTTTTTTGTAGTAAAGTGGAGGTTTTTCACTAACTCGAAATAGCCCTTATGCTAAAATGGTTTGGATGCAATTTAGCTTAGGTATGAATGATGTGTTCTCATTCAATTTACATGATTAACCTGCAACAACGTAACGTTAATTATAAGCATACTTTCTATTGAATATTGCTTTTATTGTTCAAACATCTTTAGGATATCAATCTTTAGATTCTTAAAAAATAAAAAAAAAAGCATTCTATTTAAAGATATTATATTGAAGGTTGGTTCAATGTTAATTAATAACTAATAAATGTGAATAATGTCTCTTTGTTGTACAATGAATGAAAGAATAAAAGTTTTGAAATAAATAAAAGCTAATGTGCATGAGGTGGGTGAAATACTTAAATTCGTAATCAATGGAATTTACAGCGTAAGACATTTTGTTAATATTTAAATAAGAAGTTTGTTCTTTATAGAAGTGTTAGAAATATTTATGGATTACATTCTAGAGAAAAACTTAGAGTCAAAAGATCAAAGAAATGGAAAAGATTTATGGAGGAAAAAAAAGCTTACTTAACCACTACTAACCAAGACATCGAATGGTGGGGGAACTAGCTTGTTTTGGAGAGAATGATCCATTTCAAAGAAGCTAGAGAGAAGATTGATCTCGTTGGTCATAACTTGTTTAAGATTGAGTACGAAGAAGGTAGTAAACAGAAGCCGCATTGTTAGATTAATGAAAATATGGTGTAATATATCACTTTGAGCAGCTTGGCAAGATGCAATCATCATGAAACTTCTAGGAAAAATAGTAGGTTTCCTTACCATGAAGATCAGGCTGAAGTTTGTACAGAAGTAAGTGGGAGATTCAATATCATGGATATTGGGCCTGGCTTCTTTTAGTCCAGCTCGATTTACTTTGCCAGTTGATTGAGAAAAAGGCAACTTCTGAAGGCCCATGGTTAATTTTTTTTATCATTACTTAGTATTACGAGAATGGGTTTCAGACTTTATTCTATCAGAGGTGAAAATTGATATTAAAAAAAAAAAAAAAACTCTATCTAGATTCACTTTCCCAATCTAGCCAGGAATGGAATACTATGATGATAGTGTCTTTTTAGCCTTGGCAAAAGTAGCTAGTGGCTAGTAAAGGTGGATTAATTTAACGACAATAAATGTGTCAAGATGAAAGTTTGCAAGGATACTGTAGAGATAAATTTAGATGAATCAGTGGTGGCGGGGAAAATATGATTCAAATAACTAGTTTAATTGCTAAAATAAAGAGCATTGGTTCAAGGTACGTGGAATATGAAGGTTTACATTTGTTGTGCACGAGTTATATATATGGTGGCTATGGCCGGGCATGTTGTTTGATCTTGCCCAAAGGCAGTTCCTGTTAATAAGGTGATCTACGTGGCTCAGCCATCACCAATGGCAGAGGCAGAAGTGGAGCAGGAAATGGGCCAACAACTTGACCAAAACCCTAATGCAATCAATATATTCGAGAATCATTGGCGGATACGCTTCATAGAGAGTGGTTGGTGGTGTGAAAGAACAAGAATGTTATGAGAAATAATGACACAAATCCTAATAGCAAAAGACAAAGGAGATTTGGCGGGAAAAGAGAAAGAATATGGAACATATATAATCAGTATCGTATATTACGTAATATTTAACTCAAGATTAATGAGGGTAAAAATACTGTAACTGCTAGAGAGAATATTTATTTATTTATGTGAAGAATGCCGTAGTCGTGGGAAGATGATCGATAAACGCACCAGAGGGCCCATAATGCAAGGAAGGAGGCAACAAACATAAACACCTTAGACATGTTCAAAGTTTATATGATAATAAGAGGAATGTTCGAGGCGTCGCTGGCAAAAGAAACAACTAGTGTCACCTTCATGAAATGGTTTGTAGGTATTACCCCGATCTTTTTTTTTAAGTTCACACATAGTTTGCTAGCATTTCTAGGTTCTGGGAACGCCTAATAGGTCATATCTTTGATGCTATCTTTTGGAGGTAGGACTTGGATTTGCTCAAGAATATATGCTCATCCTAATCTAGTAGGAAGAAACTTTTTTGGGGGAGCATTTGAAAATCTCGAGGATGACTTTTCATCACCTCTGGTTGTGATGGTTTCATCGGAGAAGAGAGGGAGTGTCTTGTCTCATAACCGAGCCTCTACGTTTGCTTCCAATATTGATGACTGTAATCTCATTACTTTGGACTAGTGTAGTAGGGAAGTTCACATGGAACATAACCAAATTAAGAGGAATTAACATCCATAAGCAGCTTGAAATTCTTTGGTGTGAAGGTTTTCCTCATTATAAAAGGCAATACACCCTTTTGTTTGGAAGCTACCTAGTGTACTTATTTAGAGTACCCAACTTTGGTTATGACTGCATGTACTCATTGCCAGGGTGATATTTTGAAGGCTCCTACTAATGTTAAGTGTTAAGGAGGACTCTTTGGTATTTAATTAGTGAAGAAAATTTTGGAAGAGTTGTGTTTCGTTCCTTAAAAACGGAGATCCAGCAATTTGTCAGAAATCGATATGGGATCAACTCTCTCTCTCTGAAGGTGCTTATGAAGATTTAAACAACTCCAGGAAGAAGATCACAGCACAAACGAGCCACAAATTGGACGTGGGGTGTGTGTACTGTGAGAATGGAAAAAGAGAGAGTAACAGTGTATGTGTACCTTTCACCTTGGGTGTACATGGCTACTTATACTCACTGACCTGTGGTGAAATAAGGAAATTACTCCTATTTTTTATCACGATCTTCAATGGATATGGTGGAAAATAACCTTCTGTATCCTCTTCTGATTCTGCAAATATTTGGTTCTTCAATCTTGTTTAATCTTTCCATAATTAACTCCCTTAATGGTCGTGGGTCTCTTTATCTTGGCCCAATATAAAAGATCCGTAACAGTTGCCCCTCATCTCGGTTATTGAGCAGCCTGTTTGATCTTATGGCCGAGATAATTTTCTTCGATAAGTCGGCCTAAGTGATATCCTTTCGACGTATTCTATATGGCCTGATTTCTTGTGGGCCGACCTTATTTTCCGAGTTTGGCCGAGATTTTGAAAGAAGTTTCCTTGTGTAGAGCCGATCTCATTTCCAACTTATGCCGAGAGGAAAGTTTTTCGTGCAGGGCTGTGAATGAGAAATTTCTCGAGATTGACTTTCCTTCCGATTTTGGCCGACGTATAGATTATTCCCGTTTTCCGATCTCTTCCGAGATAATGAAGCGTTTTCTTCTACGATGCCGAGCTTCTTTCTTCAATCTCAAGTTCCAAGGCACTGAAGTCCTTTTACTGTCGTTTGGACATGTGAAATGACGCGCCTCCTTAACATTTAATGTCTTGCCATTTCTCAGCACGTTCTCATCATGACCATCCACTGTCAAAAGTCTTTTTTACCCCTGTCTCTTGGTTAACTGTTCATCATTGGTTTATAACTGCCCCAGTAATTAGGCACGATTACCATTTAATTCCCATTTTCGACGGTTACCATTTTTCTTGATTACGTGGGCCCCAGCGGTTTCTTCCCACTATTACAACCCGTACTTTGTCATTTCCACTTACTTTCAAAACTTTGGCTCGTTTTTGTTGCAAAACCCTCGCTCTTGACACTCTTCTTCCTGCATTTGCATTTCTGGTGTTTCTTCATGTTCTTCCTCAAAAACTCTTCAATCCAGGTATTTTCTTCTATACTTTCACTGCATTATTTGTTTCTATCCTCTACCCCTTTTTATTTTATCCTGGGTGATACCCATTTCTCTCTGGGGATTTCCTTTCTGTTTTTCTGCCCCTTTTCTGTTCATCTTCATCCCTAGTTTTACAATGGTGAAACTTACCCCCGAGGAAGAGGCTGATGCCAACAAAGTCTCTCCCGGCGTAGCCTTTTGGTTTTTTGGTAAGCCTCTTAGTGAGGAAGAAAAAGCTAAACGCTTCCTTCGGATACCTGGTGGTGGCTCCAAATCCACTAAAAACCCTAACAAATTACCTTCCTCTAAAGTCGTACCAAAACCTTCTAAGGTTGAAACAGGTCCTAGGGTTGGGCTTGTTAGGGAATCTAGAAGTCGCATTCCTCCTTCACAAAATGTCAAGGTCCCTTCCAAGTTTGTGCAAAGTTCTGGTACTAAACCCTCCAAAGAAACTAGGGTTCGTATTGCGATTTCCTCCGCCCTTCCTCTAAGATCTCGCCCGCCAGAACCTCCCACTGAAGTCCGATTTGATCCGTGCACCAAGTGTATGGATAGGTTCATGTACTTGGCCAGTGCGGGTTTTGATAAGGACGCCGAGGACGTGTTAGATGCGTGCCGGCATAATCCTGTGACTGTTACTCCTTCATTGCCTCCACCTAGAGCC
>PYAF01002382.1:32399-56400 GCA_007407185.1 Glycine tomentella
TCCGCATTCCTTTACAGCATTGAAGTAACACTGGCGAGATTCCCTCTGATCGCCACAGATAGTAATTACTTTGCCGTTGCTCCCCACAAACTTCATCTTCTGATGCTTGGTGGACATCAGGATGTCCCACCTATGGAGGGTGGGCCTTCCAAGAATCACATTGTAGGGGGAAGGAAACTCCCCTACCACGAACTTGACTTTTTCCGACTTGAAGCCCTCTTTTGTTCCCAACGTAAATCGTAATTCAATGGAGCCCTTGAGTGCAGTATTCTCGCCATTAAAACCCGACAGCACTGTATGGCATGGTTTCAGGTCTTCTTCATCCAGATTCATCTTCTTGAATGCCGACCAGGACATAACGTCGGCACAGCTGCCATTGTCAACAAATATCTTCTTAACACTATAATTTGCTATGGTCCCAGTGATGACCAAGCCATCCTCATGTCCCGGTATCACGTCGGCCAGGTCTTCTCTGGTAAAATAAAGCAAGGGCGGTTCACCCTTCTCATCACCGGTCTTTTTAAACTTGGGCTGCTCTCTCACAGTCAACACTTCTCTGAGGTACTTCCGGCGTTGGTTGGCAGTGTCACCTCCTCCTCCCATAGCACCGGTAATCACATTGCACTCAAACTCCGGTTCGGGGAATTCTTCTTCGTCTGTTTTCTTTCTCTTCTCATCTCGGCCTTTCATCTCATCATTGGGCTTGCCCTTACGCTTTCCCTGCTGCCCCTGGGTTTTTATCACGTATCGCCGCAGCTTTCCTTCTCGGATGAATTTTTCTATTGCATCCCTCAAATCCCAGCATTGATCGGTAGTGTGTCCCGGGCCATTGTGAAACTCACAGAAACGGGAATGATCAAGGCCGGTCTTCTTAAATACCAGACGAGGTCGGTCCACCTTCTTCATCTCGGTCATGGCTACCTCCCTCCACACCTGCGCCCGAGAGGTGTTCAGTGGGGTATATCTGTCATATTTGGTCTCGTGTTTCGCTGGTCTATGGCCGACTTCAAAATTCCTGTTGGGGGGTGCATTCCCCATGTGTGGGCGATGTCTCGGCGGTGATCTTTTTCTTTTGGGAGCGGTGTTGGCAATCTCCATCTGCTCCAGCTCCAGGTATTTCTTAGATCGGACCCTGAAATCCAGCAAAGTCCTAACAGGGTCCTTGTATATAGATTTCGCCAGCCGAGATGATCCATTCAGGCCGGCCGATAACAGATGAACATGCACCTTTTCCTCCAGGCCCTGCACTTGCAAGGCAGCTTCTTTAAATCGGTCCAAGTAACTCTGCAACGTCTCCCCCGGCTGTTGTCGGATCTTGCCCAGAACAAACTCGGACTTGGGTTGCTTCTTGCTCGTTGCAAAATTGAGCAAAAATCTCTGGCCGAAGTCCTCAAAATTACGAATTGATCGAGGAGGTAATGAATGAAACCATGTCTGAGCCGGTCCGGTCAGAGTGGTAACGAATATCCGGGATATGATCGGCTCCTCAATCCCCCAAACACACATCTGCATGTCGAATTCATCTATGTGCACTTGCGGATCCTGTGTCCCATCGTACTTGTTTAGGAAGGATCCGTCAAAATCTTCTAAAAACCGAGCGTTGACGATGTCGTCTACGAACGGACTGTTATTATACTGCCCCCGCCTGTACTTCCTCCTGTAGACCCCGGCGCCTCCCTCCGGCTGGTAGCTTCGAACTGCCTCCTGCGGGTTTCTGAATGCCACAGGACATGGTATCTCGGCCCTGGTCGGCTCACGATGTAGCTCTGTGTTATGCACATTCTCGACCGGGTTGGCCAAATCGGGGTGAATCGTCGGTTCCTGCGGTAACTCCATACGGCCAAGCCGCTGCTCCATCGTCCGTAATCGGTCATGCTCGCCCATCGTCCATCTTGCACAGCGTTCATCTAACTGTGCCAACATGTGATTCATATCCTCTTGCCGCTGAAGGGCATGTTGTCTCTCAAGCCGTTCGATCCGCGACAGAATGGACTGCAACGCATTGCTAGTGAAACGTTGCAAGGATTCTTGGTCTACCTCGGCCGGGGAGGGCAGCGGGTTCTCAACAGGTGCTGGGGGCAGGTTGTTCTGTGCCCGCGATGAAGCTGTATCCGTCAAAGCATCCTCCACCCGGATCGAGCGTGATCGGCCGACCTCGGGTGGGCCTTCAAGCTGGTGTCTTATCGTGTTTACCATGGTGGGAATCGAAGTTTAACGTTTCCCACAGACGGCGCCAATGTTCCGTTCCTTAAAAACGGAGATCCAGCAATTTGCCAGAAATCGATATGGGATCAACTCTCTCTCTCTGAAGGTGCTTATGAAGATTTAAACAACTCCAGGAAGAAGATCACAGCACAAACGAGCCACAAATTGGACGTGGGGTGTGTGTACTGTGAGAATGAAAAAAGAGAGAGTAACAGTGTATGTGTACCTTTCACCTTGGGTGTACATGGCTACTTATACTCACTGACCTGTGGTGAAATAAGGAAATTACTCCTATTCTTGATCACGATCTTGAATGGATATGGTGGAAAATAACCTTCTGTATTCTCTTCTGATTTTGCAAATATTTGGTTCTTCAATCTTGTTTAATCTTTCCATAATTAACTCCCTTAATGATCGTGTGCCTCTTTATCTTGGCCCAATATAAAAGATCCGTAACAAGTTGGAAGAAAGAAGAGAGTGTTATTGAGTTAAAAGCTCGGTTGAAAGAAAGAGAGAACTCTAGACACTATTGATTCTTATGGTCTTTTTTATCTTTATTGAAAATTGCCGAATTAGTACGCTATTATTCCTATTTATATATATTTGGTTATTCGTTGCGTCATAAATTACTTGCATCTAATTTCTACCATATCAATTGAGAATATATATGAATCAACTTCTGGTTTTCACATATTTTCCTTGTGACATGTGAAATCTAACAGATGCATAGTACAATAACAAAAATGTTTTTGTGTGTGTATAAAACTCAAACTCAATCTCTTATGGTTACTGTCATATTCACTTATCATCATAGAAATTAAGGTTGTCGGTCAATAACAAGAAAATATCGATAGAATTTTGAATTAATGAAGTTGTTGTTTTCAATAAGGAGTATTGGCGAAAGTTGTCATTAAAGAGATTGTATTTTTTTTTCTTTCTAAAAAATATATTTTTCAAATATTTTACAATAATAATAATTGTTTACAAAACAATTTTTAAAAACCAAAAAGTTAAAAATAGATTCTAATAAACATATTGACTTCTTTGATAACCTGTCGATAAAAATTCTAAAAAATTCTTACTAATTTGAGAAAAATAAAAATGAAAACTTAATATTAATAAAACCACTCTACATAATTAAAAATAGTATATAATTTATAGTTTTCCATCATTTAAAAGTAAATATTAAAAGTTATTCTAATATAAAAATAAATGCATAAGATTTTCATATAATATAAAATATAAAATATGAGAATTGAAAATAAGAAAATAAATAAATTGATGCGAGATTTATTATTATTTATTTTCACATATAATGGTAAAAATATTATTTTCTTTGTAAATAAAATTTGTATAATTAAATAAATAATTCTCGTAAAAAACGAAGCTTTAATTTTTAGGAGATATAAATAAATAAATAATAGACGGCTTCTCCAGAAGAAAGTCGATGCGATACCTTGGTAGAGAGAGGGAGTGAATTAGGAATTAGGAAACGTTGGTTCGGAATTGGGTCGTAAAGTAAAGGGTTGAGTTGTTTAGTGGAAGGAAGAAACCAAGGAATTAAGAAAGAGAGAATAAGAATGGTGTGGTGAATGGTGATGGAGAAGAAGATGAAGCTCCGTTCCGAAAGGGAAAAGACGAAAGTTGTGATTAGGCATTTGCCCCCTTCTCTCTCTCAATCCGATCTCTCCCAACACATCGATTCTCACTTCGCTTCTCGCTACAATTGGTTCTCTTTCCGTCCCGGCAACAACAGGTAACAATTACCTTTCATTCAAACCATCAATTCGCTCGCTCCCATTACCTCTCTCTATCTCTCTCTCTCTCTACCCTAACCATACCCTAACCCTAACCATATTGCAGTCACAAGCGTCAGAGGCATTCCCGGGCCTATATAGACTTCAAGTGTCCCGATGACGTTTTCGAGTTCGCCGAGTTCTTTGATGGACACGTTTTTGTTAACGAGCGAGGTATTTTACTTTTATATTTATATTTCGTTTCTCTAACACTTAAACCCACTTGAATTACATCGTTTTTACACTTGAATGTACAATCAGGGGCCCAGCATAAAGTTATAGTTGAGTACGCACCTTCTCAGCGTGTTCCAAAGCCAAGTGCAAAAAAGGATGGACGTGAAGGGACTATATACAAAGGTTGATATCTTGTTAATTTATTTGTGTAAAATGCTACAACATGTGCTCTTTTTATTCATGATTTTCATTCTTTTTTTTAAAAATTTTCTTAAGGACAGATCCAGACTATCTTGAGTTCCTCAAACTAATTGCGAAGCCTCAAGAGCATCTTCCTAGTGCAGAGATACAATTGGAAAGAAAAGAAGCTGAGCAAGCTGGTTAGTTACTATTTCACCAATTGGATTTGAAATTGAATTGATAAATACGCATTAGAAACAACTCCATGATCACATTTTGTGTCTTTGACATTACGGGTTCATCTGCCGTTGCCTGATAATGTTATGATGGTGTATGTCTTTGTCTCCAATAGTTCTATTGTAAATGTGTTTTAAAAGATCTTAGTACTGGCTTCTAGTCTAAATGTGGTCATTGGGATTTATCTGATGACAAATTTCAGTATCATTGGTCTCATATTGTATCATCCTTTCCAGGGGCTAACAAGGAAACGCGAATTGTCACACCCCTGATGGAATTTGTTCGTCAGAGACGTGCTGTTGACAGTGGTATGCAGGTAATGATTCTGGGTCTGCAGAGTCTTTCTTTTTTTTCTTTTCTTATGTGTCGTGTTTAGGTTCTCCAGGGTGTGTTTAGGTTCTCCAGGGTGCATTAACTTTAGTGATTAAAAGAATGCTGTACCTCGTGTTATTCTCATTTGTGTTATTTGAAACTCTGTACCTTGTAAATTGAGCCTAAAATGAAGATACACTTGATGCAAAGCTCTCAAATAAATAAAGAAGATAATGCATGTGTGTTTATCAAGAGACTAGGAATATTGTGGGTTTGCATGCTTTCTGTCTAATCTAATGGGCTAATGAGAATAAGAAAGGCATTTGACAAGATTTTGTGCATGAGTTACCTTATTTATTTCTTTAGTTTTTTATTATTTTATTTATTACAAACCATAGTAGTTAATCATGTGGAATAGTTGTGCTATTGCGCCAGGGTGTCGCGTCATGGCCCTCTACTGCTCCTCCAAGGGTCATCACGCGAACCTGGCTGTCGTGGCTGGAGGCCTGGAGCAGTGCTTTTGACGGCCAAAATTGTGAAAAATGGTGGCTAGAGTGGGCAAATCATGCTGCACTGCAGTTCTGCATCTTCCATTGACTGTTCCACTCTCATGGCTGCACTTGCTGTTAGTGGGCCAGAAAAGAGAGATGACCCTATTCACAACCCTAACTCTAAACTGACACCATTTTTTTTGTATTAGTAACTTGTGTTTTAGTTCCAAGACAAATTGTATTTGGACCTGTACCATCAGTTTTAACAATGCTGTTTGGACCCTTATTCATATTTTCTTACCTCTTTTAATAAAAAAAGAAAATCAAAATTCAAATTTAGATGCATTATAATAAGCTTGATTTTCTAATCAAAATTTAAATAGAAATATTTTCTAATCAAGACATTTAGAAACTGAAATAAAAATATTTTAACTAAGATATTTTAAAATTTCAGGTTTAATTTAATAACAGAAAGCTAGAGCATACGATCAATTTATAAACAGAATGTATCAAGTATTATTTAGTATCAAACAAAAATTATTTAAATGGTGTGATATCTTTTTTTCACATACTAATATTTAATTAATAAATTAGTAGCAGAATATTTATTATATTCATTTATATTTATAACTATATAATTATAATGGCTTATAACTTCCTCTCCTGCTGTGCTGGGTGAAATTATTCTGGTATTATATCTATGTAATTTATGGTATAGGCTTCATCAGCAGTGGCAAAAGTTAGCAGAAGATCCAGAGCTGCTTTGCCTGGCAAACCTGGCTCAGGCAGTACTAAACGAGGATCTGAAAAGAGAAAGGTAGATCTTTGTAATTAAATGCTTATCTACTGTTATTGCTGTTGTGGATGTGTAATCACTTGGGTCATTTTGAAGCTTTGACTTCATTTTCATAAAAACTGTAATTTTTCTGTTCATAAGAGAAAGCCAAGAGCCAAGATAAACTATGTTGTTTTTGGCTTATTGCCTCCTAATCTGCCCTTGTTAGCTGTTTAATGTTCAGTAACAGTATTGATCTAATGAGTGGCCGAGCTAAGAATTTCAAGGAAACTTATTGATGCATAAAACCAATCTGTTTGTGAACTAAAGTCAAGCTTATAGAAATGGTTAAATATGTCTATGGGCATACATGTAGTTATCTATTTGCTTTTATAGTAACCGTTCAACTTTTTTATCACAAAGATAAAGCTGTTAAAAAAAAACTGGTAACTCATAGTTATTAGTACTGGATTATATTGGTGCTATCATGCTGGAGCAGCAGAGAGCATGTCTCTGCTTTCAAAAGCTAGTTGTGTTTCATGCAAGTTTATGGCTAGCCAAATTGGCTTCTAAAGTGCGGCATCACAGCCTGGATAGCAGGAGTTGCTGCTGTGCTTTAGATATTGAAATATTTGAAATGTTTTCTTTGCCCTAGCCTAATTGTACCTTTTTTACTGTTTAAGGGGATTTCTGGTCTCCTATATCCATCCATGCAGTGGGGCATTTAACGATTAGCAGCCTCTGTTCTTTCACAAACTCATCACACATTGTGAGCCATAGGAATTTCACAGCCTACTGTTCTCATAAACACAAGGAATTTGCATAGCTCACCACCTGCTACAGCATATTGCCACTACTTCACCCCTATTTTTGCAATTGCAAAGCCGCATTTACCTGTTTCTCACTCTCTGTACTATAGCTCTCACAAGTTCTCAGCAGCCAAACCAAACACCTGTTTCATGTAGTTTCTTGCTGTGTCTCTGTACCCTCTGCATTTTCCTGTCCCTCAGCCTCTTTTTCATCCTTTTCCAGCCAAGCGCAGAACTGTTTCACAGTTTCTCCAGTTTTGATTTGAGTACTTAAGTTTTGAGCATGTTTAATATATAGAAACTATTTGCTTTGTATCCTCTATCTTTGGTATGGAGCTGCTTTGCAGCACCATTATAGCATTTAGGGGGTCAGGTACACACTAATTTGGGGTTATTTTACTACTTTGACTACATGACCAAGGTGTTTAGTTTTTACTCAGTAGTATTTGAAAATACTACCAAGCTTTTGCTTTTGGATAAATTTACTTGTGCAACTACAAATCAATTAGGTACCCTTCAATATAAAAAGTTATTGTCTTCTTAACATTTTTCTTTGCATTTGACTTCATTTTTTCTAAAGCTAATAATTTTGAAGATTTTTGGTCTTTGGCTTATGTCTGAGTAGTAGTCTGACTTCTTTTGTTGATATATGCATATAGATGTTCTATTTATGCTTGCAAAAAGAACAGTGGGTTGTGTAACTTAATGAATATTGGTTTTGATTTTCAGTATGTTCAGAAGGACAATGCCAAGGGTGTTGCTCGCAAAGAGTCAAAAGACAAGTCGGCCTTTACTGTGGTCCCCCGGCGAGACGATCAATCAGCTGAATCAAGTATAAAAGGAATTTCTGAAATTGAAACTTGTAATTCATTTTGTTTTATTACTTATTCTGCATCTCGACATCTAATGTTTTATTATCAACTTTCACTGCATGAACAGAATGCCAAGTGGCATTTCCATTCCACCCTCCACCCCCCCAAAACAAAATTGTATTTAGTTGCATCCATATTTGAGTTAAAGATGCCTGGCATGTGGTGTACATGACCTCAGCTTTTGTGTCTGCAGTATCTTCTAACCCATAATCATATTTGCTCATTGCTTATGATTTAGTTCCTAAATTGTACTTACAAATTGCTGTATGATGGCATGATGTGTTAATTAGTATAAACCATTGCATATCTTAAAAATGCATGGACTATCCAATAGGATGGACTAAATACATATTAGATTAAAAACCATTGCATATCTTAGAAATGCATGGACTATCCAATAGGATGGACTAATTAGTCAATGAGGACAATATTTGATTGATATTTGAATTCAGACATGCTTTAAAGACGAATTATAGGAAAAAGACTAATGTAAAGTCTTTCACCCTATTTAACAAAGTATTGTGAAAGACAAAGTACTCCACTATACCTGGGGTGAGGATAAGGTGCCCTCAACATTTCAAATTAATAAAGTTCCCTGAACAAAAGATACAGAGGAACCTTGAGTACAGCTTGGCTGCCCTATCATCCCTCTATAACCATTGAAACAGCCAATTATGAGCAGAACATAGTAGGGGGCTGAAACAAAAATGCCTATCCTGAAGCATATTTAGAAGAGAGCTCAATATTGCTATTTTTTTCTAGGAGAAAGAGGAATAATAGGCTGAATGAAAATGGGCCAATTAGGGAGAAGGACCTGTGGGTTTATGGAAGGATAAGTAATAAGGGGAGATGATGGGAAATACAGTAACTACATGTAAATTGATGAAGAGTTTCTGTTACTGAGACAGCTTACACTATGTCAATGATGAAGGAATTTCTGGCATCATACCAAAATGAGGGCACATTATTGGAAAAGGGGGATAGAGAACATAGAGAGGGGGACATGCTGAACAGTGATAATCAGGTGGTAGAGTGAGGAAAAGGGGAGTTTTTTCTCAGGGTTTATCGCTTTCATTTCCTTGAATTTCTTTTCTGCAAATCTCTGGTAGTGTCTATTGGATGGCTTGCTCTGAAATAAAGGAGCTAGTCTCCAATTCCTATAAAAAGTTACACAAATTTGATCAGCTTTTCTTGTCCTAAACCTTTGAATTCAACAAGCAAAAAATGCTTTAAAATAGAAGCACATATCCAATGCTTTAAAGAAAGGTAGTTGCCTTTAGTGTACACGTGCTATGCTTATGAATGTCAATTTCACAAAACCTTGCGAATGCTTCAAATTCCAAGAACTCTTTTATGTCCCAAGTGCCATACTCTGGATTATTGTGTGGTGTGTAGATTGAGTTCTGAAACTAGTTCACATTTGTTTTTGCATTGCTCAGTATTTTACTCTTTCCTTTTTGAATATCATATCTATTATATTGAAGGATCTGGATCCCCTATGGTAATTGTCTCTCTCTAAATGTTAGTGGATCTGATTTTGAAAATGCTGGTTTGAACCAACCCACTTTTGGAGAGAAACAAAAACTTAGAACTAAGATTAGCAGGGCATCCAATTATTCATCTTTAATTTTCATATTTTTTTAAAATTGAGCTATAGTAAATCATTGCTTAAGTTTCTAATTGATAGTTATATATTTTAGCTTATAAGTGTTTTAAATTTCTTTTTTGTAATTGATGAATATGCAGTGCATGGTATTCAAGGTCCCTTTTCTGGAATTTCACTGACTTCTGACTCAGGAAAGAAAAAAATCCTTCTTCTTAAAGGGAAACAGCGGGAAATTCCCAGTGTAGGTTTTGTTTTACCAATTAAGGTTTCATTTCTTTTCAACAATATCTTCTTATCTCCATTTTGCTTGCTTTTGCTAATTAAATTGACATCTCTTATTTCCTTCTAAAATGATGCTCTTCATACTAATCAAGATTTCAAATAGTATATTTTTCTCCCCTGCTAGGTTTATGAGTTAGTATGTGTTTGAGCAGACACCATAATTTTTTTCTGTGATCGAAAGTAATTTGAGTGCTACTTCTTCCTAAAAGTTATTTCAAAGCTGTTAAATCACTCAAGTATACTTTGAAACCTTCACTCTAACAATAATAAACTCATCATTGAAAATTTGTTATTATGAACATTCTTTGTGGAATTTTCAGGCCATTGAGGGCACAGTAAAACAGCAAAACATACAATCTGGAAATTCTCCTATTTCAGCTCCCGCAAAACAGAACCAGAGACGTGAAGCTAGTGGAAGATTGATTAGGAGCATACTTCTGAATAATGAATCTCGTCAGAGTCAGTCTACAACTGGTGCACAACATAAAATTCAAATTTTAAGTTCTGAAAATGGGAAGCGATCCCCTCGTACGTTTGGCTCAAGGTCTGGGTTAAATGATCAAGTCTCGAATCATGATGCTGCACAAGTTAATTCTGAAGGGGATTCCAAAATGGCATTGGATGAAAAGTTCGTAAAAAGGGATCAGCATGGTTTGGGCAGTGGTGAGAAAACAGAAAAACGTACTAGAAACAAGGATAGACCAGATCGTGGTGTTTGGACACCCCTTCGCCGTTCTGATGTTTCACATGCTGGTAATGACCGTTCATCATCCTCATTGGCACAACCTACTCAGTCAAATCCTGAATCTGCTGAAGGTATGACTATTGACTAGGCATTGAGTGGTTTGCAAACAAAGTAGATGATATATTGCTTTCCAATATTTAACATATTGCCATAAAAATAAAGCCGAGTCTTCTGGTGATTTTCTTGTCTCAACAGGAGAAGTAAAAGAAAATATTCCTTCTGGAAACAGGGGAGGCGAATTCTCTGCTTCTGCAGGTGGACGTGGGAATCCTTCTATTGAAAATGGTTGGTGTCTCTATACTAGTTATTGTTAATAAATCAAAGACTAATGGAAATGTGTTTCAACCGTACTTTTGAACTTTCTAGATTCTCAGAGAAATTTTACTCGTCGTGGCGCTTCCTATATAGTGAAGGATGATGGTGCAGTCAGTATAAGTGAAGGGAAACCTTCCAAGAAAAGTGTTGGGCATAGTGCTCACGAGGTATACATGTCATATGCTGATGTATTTTGTATTTTCTTTTTGGTTGATTCATTGTGTGTAAAGTACTTCTATTGTCTGCAGAAGCAAGTCTGGGTTCAGAAATCTTCTTCAGGGTCATAAAATATCTCTGGTAAGCCTTATTTGCATTTATTGTATTTTGTCTCTTGTGCCTGAGATTTAGTGCTTATTGTATTGGGGGGATTAGGCAATTAGTACCTCATTCTATTATAATAATTGATCACTTTGAAAATCTTTAGTGAAATTGGTGTTACTTGTGGCTTTTTTGTGATTGCTTTGGACTGTTTTTGTTTTATAAATAGGTTATTGATGTTGGTCCTCCATTGCATATCTTGCTCCCTTAACTTGATGGCACTTTAGAACTTTTTTTAAGATATAGTTGTAGAAAATAAAGCACACATCAATGGCAAGTGCTTCCATTAATCCTAATTTAGTTAAAAGGAATAAGGACGGAAAGGCCATGGTGGCACTTACACCATACTCATAAGATTACCAGGTCCAGCCCTTGCTTTACACCATCAACATTTTTTTCTCTATACCAGCATTAATGACCAAAACATTTGCCCGTCTTCCTCTCCAGTATAATTTCGATTGATGTTGATATTTTTCAAGTTTTATTTCATTTCCAAGTGTTTTTCATAGTGTTTTTCATTTCTTTGTCCAAAGAGTCTAATTAATATTTCTTTTCTGATTCAATTATCAAATTCAATATTTTCATTAATTTGAGTTATGAAAATGAATTACTATTTGATTATGGCTTCATAAATGTATAATAGTTAATTGAAGAAGAATAGAATTATATTAGAGGAATATCACATCAAAATGGAAATAATTATCTTACCAATTGAAGACTTGAAGTCTAAGTGAATGTTTGATGGATTGTATATTCACAAATTATTGACACATCATTACTTGTAGTAACTAGTAAATAGTAATTATTGCCAATGATTTATGAAACTTAGTGCACCCCACTTAACTGCACCAAGTTTCTGCGCCATGTTTATGCAGGAATTTTTTGGTTTCCAATGATGGGATTTTTTGATATACTGTTAATTGGTGTTGGTTACACTCTATTGAAGTAGGGTGAGTGTTTGACTACATTTGTTTTACCATCATGTAATTTGGTCCTTTATTAGTGCAATAATAAGTTGATTCGGTGCCTCTAAATGTCAAATTTGGCATCTGCTATTGTAGTTGAGTTATTGTTGCATCCATACTGGAAGATTTGACAGGATTTTTGCTACTTTAAATTTTAACCTTGTTCTTTTATTGTTGAACAAATGTGTTCGAATAATCACAAAAGCTGTTGCTTTACCTTTGTTGAGGTTGCACATTCATTTAGTGGTTTAAGAGTGTTGTTTACATCCAATATTGCAATTAATTTTTCTAATGCTATAAACAGATTATGGACACACAATCAGGGCATCATTCCTGCTAGGTTGAGCTATGGTCTCCGTTTAGGATATCATTCACAAGTAATTCAGGTCAACCTGAATCAAAGTGACTTGAACGGTATGTGAATGTTCTACTTTTTGCTAAAAGTTGAATAGTTGAATACTGGTTCTTATAAAGGATGGCTCATTGTAAGAGGCTCACCGGGTTCCTTCAAGTCACAAGGCAGTAACCTTACTGATTCTCATAGGCTAAGGTCTAGGGATCAATTTCTTTCACATATGATCATTTTTCATTCTTACTTTCTGAGATTTCTTTGGCTTCTGATCAATGTCACATTTGTATTTTTGCAGTAAAATGATCCAGTTGTTTGCCTGACGGAGCCTGCACAATAAAGGGAATGCAAAGTTACAGACCTCAATGACGTGATTATTACTGAAAACAAATTGGCATTGTTAACCATGTTGGTGGGTTTAAACCCATTATGGTTCATGTCTCCATAAATTGAATATTTCAGTGTTAGCAAATGTTTGTGTTTTGGGATGTTAGTGTAAAGTTCTTGGTATATAACATGGGATAGTTTGTTGGAAAGAGTGAAGAGTCTTGGCCTGTTCAGTGGACAAGTAGTTACAGTGTTTTGTATTGAAGGCCTATACAGTTATACTTTAGTGCACATGGTGTACGTGTTATTCTAAGGGTATTAGAACGTCTTTGGTCCTCAAGAATCACCCCTATTCCATACTCTTTCCATGAATGTGGATTTTTTTTTATTAGATAAAGGAGGAACAGAAAATTTGCCAGATGAAAAGGAATTAGCAACTAAGAGGGCCATGTTATTCTCACCCCCGTTTTTTTTTTTTTTTTTTAATAAAAAATCTCCTATTCTACCCTTTTCTTCACACTTCATCCCCTCTTTTAAGTTTTAACCCTTTATTCTCTTCCCTCTTTACCACCACTCTTTTCTTCCTCACGAGACACCTTCTCTTTTCGTGTTTTTATTTTTTACCGTTTTGACAAAGATAAGTTTCCGTTTTGTATGTAAAATAATATATAGTAGAAACCTGTTTGTGTAGTGTTAATTTAGTTTTGTTAAAAATTTAACACTGCGTATATTTTTGTAGTGATAGATTATTTACTTTTTTGCAAAAATTTAAAACAACTGAAACTTGTTTCTATTGTTTTCATTGTGTATTTTAGACTGACACCACGTCATTAGAAATTTAAGTTTTTTTAATAAAAAGTCTTTTAATAGTAACCAAATTAATTATGATACAATTTTTTTAATTGAAATTAAGATTAATTATAAAATAATATCCCTAGTATGATACAAATTATTATTTCTAATTAAAATTAAATTAATTTATGATATAAATTACTATTTTTTAACCGTAATTGAATTAATTATGATGCAAATTGTTTTCTTGATTGAAATTGAATTAACTATCGTACAAGTTAGAATTTTTAATAGTGATTGAATTAGAATTTTTAATAGTGATTGAATTAATTACTTATAAAAAAATTATCCCTTTTACTAGTAATCAAATTAAGTATGATATAAATTATTTTTGTAGTTAAAATTAAATTAGTTTATGATATAAAGTACTTTTTTAACGTTAAACGAATTAATTATGATACAAATATTTATTTTACTGAAATTGAATTAACTATCATACAAGTTAGTATTTTTTATAGTAATTGAATTAATTGCCATACAAATATATTTTTGATTGTAATTTAATTAATTATAATATAGATTACCTTTTTCAAAATTGATTCATTATTATTTTGATTATAATTAAAAATAGTGATTTATATTTTGATTCGTTAAAATCACAATTAACAAGTCCTTTGAATTTGAAATATCTGCACGTGCTTCACTATCAGTAGGCCCTCTAGCAACACTGTCGTCAATTCCTAAAATCCAATTGGAAAAGTCTCTTGATTGATTATCACCTTGATTCATGTTACCTCATTGTATATATCCTCTTATTTTTTCGTTAACAAATATCCCAAAAGTATGATGAATTTATAGTGGCAAAAATAATTTCAAATATACCCTCTCTTAGAATTATTAGAGAATCTATATATTAGAAATTATCTCGAAAAATATTTGTCTTCCCATTGAACACCTCATTTGAACTATTTGGAATAAAACACCCCTATGATGCCTTATCCTAAATTATCAATTTAGTCACAACTAATAACTCAGATGACTCTGATTCTTGCTTAATTTTAAATAAAGATAATATATAGAATGTCAATATTGAGAACATTGTACCAACACTTGGTATAAGAATGCTACAATATTTGCTAAAGGCTAAATAATAAGGACATCCCCTCTAAATGAGAATGTTCTACACAAATGTCTTAAATATCCTTTTTGCAAATACGATAAGCACAAGATGATCAAACTATTTTTTAAAAATAAAAATATTTGAAAGCGTTGCTAATAATAGTCGTTGCAACTTGAAACATAGGTAGGCCGAACGTGTTAAAAGGTTGAAAATTGTGATATCAGTTGCAATTCACGCTCCCCAAGGCTTCTGTGACATCCAATGCAATGCAATGCAGCCTGGGCGGAGAAGAGAATCCAAGCATTTTCTCAAGATCATACTTCCCTCACTCTGCACTCAACACTAATCTATTTTTCATTACTTTTTAGACAAGGAAAGGAAGTGAGTAGAGCAAAGAACATTCTTTTTCTCTAAGCTCTAGTGCTCTACTCTTTCTTTCTTCAAGCTGTTTGTTAAACCTTAATTTACATTTTTAACTAATGTTTTGTTAGTTTCAACCCCAAAATTCAAAGATCAAGATCAAGTATATAAGTCCAAGTTAAGTAGACTAAGGGTCTGTTTGGATGTTAGCTTCTCTAGAAGTACTTCTAGAAGAAGAAAATAAGAGCAAAAAGATGAAATGAGCTTCTCCATAAGTAAAAATAAGTTCTCTATTAGCTAATTTGTAGATGTCATCTCATCTTTTAGAGAAGTCACATTGGTGAGTTTCAACAAATTAACTAATGAAGAGCTTATTTTTACTTATGGAGAAGCTCATCTCATTTTTTTGTTCTTATTTTCTTCTTCTAGAAGTGCTTCTAAAGAAGCTTACCCAAACAGGCCCTAAGTATATTAGTTCCTTATTTTTTTTCTCTCCTATTCTTACCTTTAGTTTCTAAATAAATAAAAATTCATGAACTAAATAAAAATTTTAAAAAACTTAAGGAATAAAAAATTAAAGAAAAAAAGCTGATCCAATAACTCTGATCGGCAAACACACCTACTATTTTATTGTTTTAATTTTTATTTTAAGTTTTTCTTTTCTAAATTATGAGGAATCTTAGGAACACAATTTCTTTAATCATATTGTCTCTGATTAGTTAAAATTGATTGAAACTTAAAAATCTTCTCTAAAAACATAAATATAGCGTAGGATCCATAAAATGTTATCATTTTCAATCGATTAAAAAAGTGTGATTGTGATATAGTATAGTATTTTCTCATGAAGTAAAGACAATGGCGTTACGTCAATCAATATTCAACATTGAGTAGTCACTAGTGAGTGATCTCTGGTCTCTGATTCGGCGGAGAGGGAATCTAAGCATTTTCTGAAGATCATACTTCCCTCACCAAACAATCTACCAGAAGGAGATCCTTGTGTTTTGAAGCTGATCAAGACCACCCCGCTTGTGCTCAAATTTACGTTGCACTAAACACTGTAATTTGTTTTTTTATAACTTTTTTTACTAGTAACTAGTAATAGTCATTTGGTGTCAGCTCGGTGGTGGTTAAAAAATATATTATGTACCAAATATGAATGTTATAGGTTATTTATTAGGTGATGCGTCGGTGACTTTTCTTAACGAGTAAGGCCATTTTTCATCTCTTCTTTTTCAACACGTGAAGAGAGCGAAGCATGAGACAAAAGGAGTGATGTGACGAAGAGAAATAAAAAGAAAATACACTATTATTGAAAGTATTGTGAGTAAAACAAGCAAAAAATAACACTACTCTTTCGTAATTTTATTCTCCAAGTTTGACGAGATTCGAACGTTCAAAGACTTGAACATTCTTTCTTTTCCTTAACAGCTCTACTCTTTCTTTCCTGGAGTCATATTCTGAAGGGAGATAACTTGTTTAGGACAATTGTTGACGGTGGCATCCCAAGCTGTTTGTTAAAAACTCTTAACTAATGTTTTGTTAGTTTCAGCCACATAAATTCACAGATCAAGCTCAAATAAATAAGACCAATATAAGTAGACTAGTTATATAAAAAAAATATATTTGCATTAGTTAAGGAAGGAAAGTGTATATTCTATCACGAGGAGAATCTTTGAGAAGTGATAGTGTTAAAGATACATTATGGCAGTATATATTTTTGAAACAGAGGCTAACAAAACTTTAACAGAAAATTTAAATAAACAAAGTATCATGTATCCGAATCTATTAAACCTCAACAATTGTTTATGTACTTTTTACTTTAATATTGCTAACAGTAAAACAGAGTTGTCAAAGCCAAAATGAAAAGTACAAAAGTTAATACATTACTATACACATGAACCGAAAAGGAAAAAGACTTCCTTAAGCCACTTACTAATTAAATAATACTTTTGTCTTAAATGCGAAGAAATCATGCTTCTTCCTCTATTATATTTCACGATTATAAAAAGTAAAAATACTTCTCCCAATTGGGCCTCCTGTTTGATGGTCAAGCCATATCAACTCTACAATCTTGTAATCCTATGGGATGGAAAGATAAAAACAAATCCTGTTGAACATCAAGCTAAGGAATTTGAGCTATTTCCACCAAAATTTTGTGAAGAGATTGTGGCTTAGAAAAGAATGGACAGTGGTCACTGCCTTTGATCTTGAAAACTCCTTCAGGTGGATTTTCCCTCACAAGCTTCTCTTGGACATCTGGTGAAAGCGCACGATCATCCAATGTTTGAATGTAAAACCGGCGACCAGTACCATATTTGTCAGCAGATAAACACAGCTTCTCCATTATTGGACCAAGAGGGCTATGTCTCATGGAAACCATGGCTAAAGCAACATCCTGAAATACACCTCATTTTAAATATTATCAGACCTAATAATACATATATTATCCCAATTTCGAAAGTATTAATATAACAAGCAGGTGAGGTGACTGCAAGATTAAATGATTTCACCTTCCTAATTCCCTCAAATAGGACTCAGTTTACATAATACAAATATAAAAAAAAATAAAAAAAATTATATATCTCATTGTCCGGAGGCTTCACGCTATGTGCAGGTAAGAGGGAGGGATATTGTATGCAGCCTTACCCTTGCATAAGCAAAGATACTGTTTTTGGATTCGAACTCATGACCAACAAGTCACCAAGACACAACTTTACTATAATATTACATAATACAAATATAAATATATATATATATATATATATATATTATCTGAATACTTTTAGATGAAACATGGAACATAAAAAATAAGGATTGAAAATGTTTTGATTATGTATGTATTAGTTTACTTAAGTTATAAGGAACATAGTATTAGGAAATTAGAAACATATTAACATACCAGGTGATTTCTAAAGTTATGTAGAGTATTAATCCATAAAAACAAAAAAGAATAAAAAAAATAACATTTGGGTAGCAGGAAAAGAAAAAATCCCACCTTAACATAACAATACTTGGAAACATAAAAGCAATGAATATATATGAACAATTTCCCTCATACATGAAATAGTCTCGTTAGATTAGTCACAAAGCCAATACTTTCAAGCTGAATCCTAACTAAGCTTAGTAGAACAAGAAAATATTTAGGAACCTACAAATCCAAGAACTATGCTCCTTCTCTGTCAAAAAGACAATAGAAAAAGACTAGTAGTGTGTCTTTCTATACATATGGGTTACATAGTAGCAGGGTGGCAACCCTCTTGGTCAGCATCCGTCGATGAGTTAACATTGGAAGACATTTTAAGATTGTTAGCGAAGTCAGGTATGAGTAAGGGGAGGATAAGACATCCTCCAAAACAGAAAAAAAGACAAGAACAAGGAAAGAGACGCAAACAAAGAAATATAATCAAGAATGTAACAGGGATGTTCAGTCCAACATATCAGTAATAGTAACTCCCATGAAACAGCTACGACTATGGGAGAACTAGAAAGAAACCATAAACACAACACTACCCCCAAAATGAATCAATGGACGAAGAGAAAACTTGAAAAATATGGATTTTGCTCTAACCAAATAAAACACAGATCTGCAAACACAGCACATTGCAACAAAAGTTAAGTCTCCATATTTCTTGCAGAACCCTAAAACCTAACCAACAGTCAGTAGATCAAACTCTCCTATTTTGATAACGGAATAAAAGTGAGAAGCATCGAATAAAAGAAAAAATCAAAAGGGATTGAATCCCAAATTCCCTATGTTCTCCCCATCATTCAAGTCACATCTATGTGGTCATCACAATCAATAGTACAATGATGAATTAAGTATAAACTTTGGATGAGAAACTCATGTAAACACAACAAACTATAAAAAAATGAGATGTCTCTGAAAAAGGAATGGTTCCCACCTATACATCCACCCAAAATAAGATTAAAAAATCATCTTATCTCCCAGTTCTAAAGAAGCACATACCCTTGACATAAGCATCCAAGGATTATCGCATCACTCATTTCTGTTTACTGTTTAGTGCTATCTGCTTTATGAACTTGTTTCTTAAACTTTTATGGCAACAACTTTAAAAAACAAAAAAAAAAAGCAGTTGAAGAAATCATTTGGAATATTTGTTCAATAAGGCATGTATTTATTAAAGGAAAAATAATTATGAAAAAATAAAAATAAAAATAAAAATAAAAACTTTGACCTAAAGCATTTGGAAAGGAGGGATAATACAAAACTACAACACATGAAATTTTAGAGGAAGGAGTTTTGTTCATTAACTTAAAGCCACGAGAAAGCTATTTTTGAGCTCATAAATCAACAATTACAAAACTTGCATTTTTCAGTTCCACTCTAGGTGGTGGAACAGAGTTGAGTTTGCCCTTATTGAACTAGACTGGTCAGCAATGGGGGATAAAGTCAGACAGTTACTCAATTGTACTCGTTATAAATCTTCTATATAAACAGGGAGATTGCAAGTGGAGTAACAATGAAGGAGATAAAAGATATGATCATCTTTGAGGGTAGATGGGAACAAGTCGTGTACAGTTTCAAGTGGCTAATTTGAATGGACAGTAGCCGCATCAAAATTTAGGAGGAAAAAAAGTTAGAATAGACTTAAATCCTGCATACCTTTGCTGGGGATTGGTTAAAATATAACCCTTTCATCTGCTCTTTCTCAAACATAAATCCTGTTGGGGGCTTTTCTTTACCATTCCCATGGATCAAAAACTTAGATTCTTGCATAAAACGTTCAGCAGATCCTAGCTGCAATGAAGATAATTTGTGAGAACTTCAAGAAAAATGGAAAACAAGATGAAATTAAAATAATAGTAATAATAAATTAAATAAAACATGTTCATTCAGCAATGAAAATACAACATAAAGATCTTTTACTTTGGCTGCTATTACTTTTAGTGTCTATGAAGTAAGAAAACAAGAGTATCACTCTAATTATGAACACATTTGAATGTGCTTTTAGCTTTGTCAGAACAGTCTGTTACATTTTTTGCTTGTTCAAGAGCTTATGTATTTAGCTTTTCCAAGTTTTTGCTATTGTAGCAAAAAAAAAGTATTATTTTGCCAACAAAAATTATGTAAGAAGGCAGAAAAGTCGTGAAATGAAGTAGGCTGAGTGGCACATTATAGCAATAAAAGATTCACTGGTAAGTTGGTCAAGACTTCAAATTATGCCCATAGAATCAGAGTTATTAAAATTAAAACAGTCAAGTGATAGTAAATTTGTGATAACAGATTAAAATATTGCACTAAAAGCAATATATCCAAAAATTAAATCCGGACAGAACGGCATGGTTATTACATTTTTTTTCTCTAGAAATAGTATATTTGAGGTTGCACAACCATCGTGAAAGGATGAAGAGCAATATATGTTCCACATAATAACGTAATTGCTAAAAATTGGTTACAAACTTGGAAAACATTTGTTATTAATTTAACTTTGATTATATTCACTGCATACGAACTCTAAAAAATTCAACTGATCACAAAATTAAATGAAGAAACTAAAAAGATACCTCTTCAGAAAAAACATCAAAAGGTTTTTGGCCATCAGAAACCATCGTAGCACAAAGGAAAATTGCTTTTGAGATCTTCTGTGGATAATGTTCCAATGCGTAAGAAATACATGCACCACCAATGCTATGACCAACAAGAATAACCTGCAAAATTTCCATCTTCATGAAATATAACAGCATGGTGGACAATAACATGTTTCAAGTTGAACATATATTCAATATCACACATCCAAACCTGTTCATCCTCAGGAAGGTTTTGCAGATAAACAGTTAAAGGTTTTGAATAATCTGCCAATGTAGTAACGCTGTTGGTGTCTGTGAGATCAATTCCAGAGCCTGTAAGATCTAAGGCAACAGGTAGCAGCCCTGCTTCTTCTAGAAGGGCAACAGTCTTGTACCAACACCATGCTCCAAAACCTTCTCCATGGATTAGTACAAACTTCTTTATTTTAATGTTCTCCAGATTTACTGGAACCTGCACAGGACATACTGGCAAGTCAGGAAAATATTTCAAAAAAATACAGGGGGCATAAGAAGTTGGAGATATAAGGTTGGCCCAGGAGAGAGAAAGGAGGGAGAAGAGATTGTGGGTTCAAATCACTCAACTAACATTTCTAACAAAACTAACAATTAACAAACTAACATTTGCCGATAAGAAAGGAGGAGGGGGGGGCATAAGAACTGATTACACATTTCCTTTCCATTTTAGGTCCTAGCAAACATTTGAATACAACGAGTATATATTAATTTTAATTCTACGCATAAATTCAAACACAATCCATAGATCCCTTAAAATAAGGAGATCATTTACAATAAATCATTAGCAAAATCCAAATGTATAAGTACTAACATAATTTAGCACCAGCAGCAGCAGCTCAGATCGGGATTTCATCAAAAGTCTCAAAACAATCTGGCTCCAAACATGAAACAGACCCAATTTTCCCTTTAGACAATTGTGGTGGACTCTCCTAAAAAAGGTGGAAGAAAAGAATCTTCCCATGACGCTTAAGAATAACTGAGGTTAAAATGCATACGCATATAATAGAGGAGTCAAGGAAGTGGGGTATGTTAACTAGTAGTGCAAGATACATGCGACTAATCATAAGATAAATCGCATCTGCTTTTCAAAGCACAGTGAATTGGCCCTGTACTTTTCTAGATGCACCTTTTGAGGCATAAAAAAGAACAAGCCCCCCTTTTTCCCCCACAATAGAAAAAAATAATAAGAAAAAAGTAGCCCTTGATTTCTTTGTATGTGCACTTTTCAGCCATGGCTTGTTATGTTGACTCAATTGAAAAACCACTATTTTTCACTTCCACCCTACTACCCATATATAGATAAAGATCTTAATCATGATAGCCCACTGATGAAATGATTCAAAAATGCAAACTTTTCAATCAAAAAGCCACAAATCATGGCAAAAATATAATATAATAAACAAAAGAGACCTGCTTGTTGGCTGAAAAAGATTCAGAGACAGCGTGCCTTCTGGAGGAGCCAATTCTCCTAGACATGGAGCCTTCAAACCTCTGAGACAATTGATGCTGTTGAAGCGCCATAGAAAGTGCCTGAAGATGGAGCTCTTCCTCGCTCACTGTCACCAGCTTCCTCTGTGATCTACCCATTCTCTTGCTGCCTCTCGATCCAACATCTTTCGACTCCTTCTTCGTCATGCAAATAAAACGATTACCCATCTTGTCAAATTGAGCAAAGCCTCCTCGGAGGGTCGGAGGAGTTGTTAAGTTGTTAAGTTGTTGTTGGGTATGAATGAAACAACAGCTCAAAGTCTTGAAGCCCCAACTGATTTTAGAGCTTATTAAATGCGTTCCATTTCATAATTCAATTTCAACCTAACCAACGATAATAGGCCTTTTTTAATTACTCCTACTTATTATTGCAGTGTTTTTTAATTACTTTTATTACGGTGTAGCCTAGTCATTAGTCAAGACGAGACAGATTGAGCTGAAAATAAGCACATGATCAGTAGACGGTTTTCAACGTGCAGTAAAGTGCAACATATGTCATCTTTTCTTTCTTTTCTTCTGTTATATTTAAATTAAAAATTACTTTAAAAAGGTCAAACATTACGTCTTCTTCTGTGCGCTTGTAAAAGTTTAAGGAAACTTCTTGGGAGAACAAGTACCTTTCGTGACGTTAAACTGTTACTTAGGATTGAATTGAGAAAGACTGAAAGACAGTGAAAAAAAAATGATGGATAGGTTGAAATACAAATGAGAGAGCATAATCTACGCGCGTTCCACCAAAATTTGTTTTTCTTCGTTACGACACAGTAGTGAAATGTGATGCAAGTTGGCACAATTGATAGTAAAGGGTGTAACATTAACGTTAGGATAAATAGTCAGTTTGACACGTGAAAATGTAATTCAGTGTCGTTCAGGTCCCTGAAAATATATATATAAAAAAAGAAGAAGAAAAACTTAGAAAACATCCCTAAACGTGTGTAAAATGATTCCTATTTTAGTCCTCGTGCATCTGTGGCACGTTATTTCTATAGCACATTACTTTGTACACATACGATCAACGTTGGGGATATCCAACTTTTATACAGAACCAAAATAGACACATGACAATCCTTATTCACATTTCCTTTACTGCGCCAATGACTAAATTGGAGAAGCCTTGTGCAATTCATGTTCAAACAAGAATTTCGGACATTAGAGCATCTCCAACGATGCAAGGACGCATTGGAGTGCCGCTCTCAGATTGCCAGCGTGGAGAATCGTTCGTCACGACGAACTCTGACAAACTCGGTCTTAATAATAAAATAATCTTTTTTGTAAAAGAGGCAGACCGATCATGAAAACTTCAGAAGAGGAAATCATTCTTAATTAATTCTCAAAGAACACAATCACAAGAGACACATTTCTGAGGTAAATTTAACAATCAAAAGAGAACATTTTCAGAGGCAAATTTCTTCATATCTGTTAAATATCAAGAGATACAAAAGGAATTTATTGTAATCTTTGTTGTGTTTTAACTACACAACCTTGGACCTATTATATAACAAGCTAAAGGACATATACAAAGAGATATAGATGATGTGGGACTTCTAAACATATTTCTAACACTCTCCCTCAAGCTGGAGCATATAAATCATAAGCACCAAGCTTGTTACATATATACTCTATTCGAGGACCCCTCAAAGACTTTGTAAATATATCTGCCAATTGATCATTAGATGGTACAAAATTAGTTATAATTTCACCAGAAAGAACCTTTTCTCTAACAAAATGACAATCTATCTCAATATGTTTGGTTCTTTCATGAAACACTGGATTGGAGGAGATATGTAGTGCTGCTTGATTGTCACAAATGAGAGTTGCTGGTCCAGTATCCCCAAACTTGAGTTCTCTGAGAAGTTGTTTAACCCAAATGAGCTCACATGTAGTAGTTGCCATGGATCGATATTCCGCTTCAGCACTA
>PYAF01002382.1:64255-105292 GCA_007407185.1 Glycine tomentella
AAAAGTAATTAATGCAAAAAAATAATGTTGTAAAAAAATAAACATCATTTTAAATTTAAATCTTATAATAAGAAACAAAGAAAATATTTTACAATTCATAATTAAAATAAGAGTCTTCCTAACAAGTGTAAGTGCAAGACATTAATCAAAAAATTTAAAAATTAAATATTTATTATGAAAATAAAGATTATAAAAAAGTGTAAAAAATATAAATAATATAATTGTATGTATTTCAATAATTTTTTCTTTTTATTTCTTAATTAATATTCTAAGAATATTAGTGAATTTGTGTCTTAAAATAAATAATCATATGTGTCATTATGTGATTTTGAGGATTTTTTTTGTTTTTTTTTTTAATTATGATGATGTGTCAGTATGTGATATTCTCTGGTGTCCAGGCTAAGGTACATTTTAATATGAAAAAGACTTGGCAATTGGTAATCACTAATCCCTCCTTTCTGAAACCGCTTTGATGACTTTTGTCCCACTCACGGCCTTACTCTCCTCCCAATGTAAATAATTTTTATATTATATTCATAACAATTTTACACAAAAAAGAGATAGTATAAATTTTTTACATCCTGACCTGAGAAACTTAGTCCTCGGTGCATGAGCTGATATCTGTAATGTAAATGCGTCATTAACTCCTGATTTTGCAATTGATATTGATATTGGTGACAAAACATTGGTGGAGTCCTCTATTTGGTGTATACTGTATAGCCATAACTTCTGCGTCTGAAGTCCTTAATAGACCTCCAAAACCCGTTCTTCCCATTTCTATTCGGCTGCCATACATGACACAACCCAACTTTGCTACTGTGGGGAGTTAGATATATCATCGCATTGTGGAAACAAGCAAAGCCTTTTTTTCCCCTCATTAATCTCTATTAGATTTTTGTTTTGTTTTATTTATCCATTTATTTATTTCAAATATCACAATTTTTTTATTTGATTGTTCTTTTTTTACGGTAATAATAAAATTTGAATTTAAGATCTTGTACAAAGTATCCAAACTTTCTCACTAGGTTATTCTTATTTTTTATTGTTTATTTATAATGGAAAATATATCAAGAATGGGAGTCGAATTGTTGTTTTAAAATTTTCTAAACTTTAAAAAAAAATATATAGTTTGATATAGATTTAAAGTAGATAATGATTTTGCAAACAGATGAGACAATAATAACAAATTTTGTAAAAATGTTTCTTTTCACAATAAAATCATATTCAAATTCTAAGTCAATTACTAAAAAAGATATAAGACACATTTTTATACTAGTTCATTTTATCATTGATATTACATTCAATCTTTTACAATTCACAAAATTTCATTAACTCTATCAAAATTATGAGTATTGTTTAGAGTCATTTTTTGCTTTTACAATCCAAGTTTATCACCAAACTTAAAATAATCTATTATTTTTTATTCTATCAAATCACTACTGGTTCTAAATAAATAAAAGATTGTTGTTTGTTAATTTATTCATTGACTAGTTTTTAATGTCTTAGAGACAAATATCTAGTTTTTAATGTCTTAGAGACAAATATCTAGTTTAAACACTTTAGTATTTTCTCTTTAGAATACAAGGTGAAAATTTTTACAAATTTACAAATATACATAAATGGAGATTGAGAAGAGAGAACTAAAGATTTGAATTATTTGCATATTGTTAGTAACTTCTACTCTTCAAATTTTGTCATATTTATAAGTCATTATTCAGCAAGTGTCCGTTGTCTTTGGACAGTTGAATTTCTTTATTGAAAACTTGCGTCCAAAGAAGTGTTGGTTCGAAACTTGTGTCTGAATATTTTATTTATTTAGATGATCAATTTGTTACAACCAAATATAAAATTTTATTCAAGTAAAAATTTTCTTAGAAATTTATATCCTCATCAATTAAGACCTATTCCGATACTTCAGACTTGAGAGAGAACATGTTAAGAGTTTGAATTCGATCTTTCAAAGAACACAAAGAATAGACAAGAAATAAGTATAAAAACCTAATAAAAATAATTAAGTAATACACATAACATATAATAACAATAATTTAATAATTATCTGTTATGGATATGAGAATGAGACAAGTAGATACATACTCATTTCGTCTCCATTTAAAAAATCAGGTATTATTCCTCATATTCGTACGTGTTCGATCAAAGCAGAGATTTTTTTCGTAAAAGTTGGGAGATGCAAGATGATACTCGCCAGTATGAAATTGTTTGTCATGATTAAATAATAAAAAAGAGTAATTTTTGGACAGCATACACAACTAAACAAGGATTAGTAATCTATTATCAGTTTTATTTATTTAAATCTTTCTGTTATTAAAAAAGTTAATATGATTGTATTTGTGTCAGCGAGTGAGTAGAGAATAGAGAATAGACTTTGAAACCCTCTGAATTCTCCTTTTGTATTGGGGTGTGTGTATGTGTGTATCCACTTCGGTTGTGACTTGTGACTTGTGACTTGTGAATAGAATACTCCTCTGTCTTATTCTTACTGCACCAACACCCAGAGGCTAAACCTAAAACCCTTGCCTTTCCTTCCCGCCCTCATAATGAGGGACACAAGCTGAGAGTGAAATGCAGAAACTGCTACGCCCTTCTTCTTCTCCGGTCCCCTTCCTCTCTATCTCCGTCACCGTGGCTACTCCCTTTCTCTCGTTGCCCCCCAAAGTTTCAAACTTGGTACCAATGTCAGCAGCTTTCACTTCTTCTTCCCTCAATCCCCAACTTTCTTATTCTCGCTTTTTGGCGCTCTCTACCAACAGTTGCTCTATCTGCAGGTGTCTCAGTCTAACCCACTCCCACACTAGGACCAACAACAAGACCCTTCTTCTTCTTAACCACTCTAGAAGCCGCTCCTTTCGTTCGGCTTCAGAAGGCTCCTTCATCACCCAACATGACCCTGTTGAGGACGCGAAAGAGAAGAAGCCCTTTAACTTCAGGTTCAATAGGAGGCAAAAGGGTTCTTCTTCTCCTTCTTCCTCCCCAGCTCCGTCAAATCCTGATTTGCTGGCCATCCCCGGTGTGGGTCCCAGAAATTTCAGAAAGCTCGTTCAGAAAGGTATCGCTGGTGTTGCGCAACTCAAGCAACTCTACAAGGATAAGGTCTCTCTCTCTCTCTGTTCTGTTTAGATGACTAGGAGAAATATTTACTAGGAAACAATTATAAATGATTCCTAAGAATTTTATATTAATCTGTGTGTTCTGTTTGGGTCTCGTGCTGCAGTTCTTTGGAAAATCTAGTGACAAGATGGTTGAGTATCTACAGAGTTCCGTTGGAATAATCCACAAGAACCATGCTGAAAGTATAACTACTTTCATTAAAAAGAGTGTTGACGACGACGAGGAGAAGTTGGAAGACAATTCCTCCTCCTCTGTGCAGAAGAAGCGCTTAACATTCTGTGTTGAGGGTAATATCAGTGTTGGCAAGACTACTTTCCTTCAGAGAATAGCGAACGAAACAATTGAATTGCGTGATCTTGTTGAGGTGGTTCCTGAACCCATTAGCAAGTGGCAGGATGTTGGACCTGATCACTTCAACATTTTGGATGCTTTTTACGCCGAGCCGCAAAGGTATGCCTACACCTTCCAGAACTATGTGTTTGTCACAAGGGTCATGCAGGAAAGAGAGTCATCTGTTGGAATCAAGCCTCTTCGTTTGATGGAGAGGAGTGTTTTCAGTGACAGGATGGTGAGTGTTCTGTTCGCCCCTTTTGTATTAATCTTGTTCCTTTCCTTTGATTATGAAGGGAGTCCTTTTTTCTTAGAGTATAAAGGCTTAGGCTCTTTTATCTCACTGTTGAATGAAGGTTTTTGTACGAGCTGTACATGAAGCTAACTGGATGAATGGGATGGAGATCAGTATCTATGACTCGTGGTTTGATCCTGTAGTATCCTCCTTGCCGGGACTTATTCCTGATGGTTTTATCTATCTTAGGGCTAGTCCTGATACTTGCCATAAGAGAATGATGTTAAGAAAAAGAGCAGAAGAAGGTGGAGTCAGCCTCGACTATCTACGTGACCTCCATGAAAAGCATGAAAGTTGGTTATTTCCCTCCCAAAGTGGTAATCATGGAGTATTATCAATCAATCAGCTGCCCCATCATATTGACAACTCGTTACACCCTGATATAAGAGACCGTGTTTTTTATCTGGAGGGTGGTCACATGCATTCAAGCATTCAGAAGGTACAATATTTGGAAATCCCATGACTGAATTTATTATTTGTTATTATAAACTGACTTAAACATTTTAACTATAAACAGGTTCCTGCTTTGGTTTTGGACTGTGAACCCAACATTGATTTCAGCAAGGATATTGAAGCAAAGAGGCAGTAAGATAACTATCTTTTACTCAGATATTTGTTTAAATTACCATGGACTTAAAATTTTGTTCTCTCAGACATTTTTTTTGCCTCTGTTTCAATATTATGACTCTTAATTGTCCTGAGAAGTTTTATTATGTTAGGATTGAAGCAAAGGTTAATGTCTCCTTATACAGTCTAATAAAGTATTGGTTTTATTTTACAGGCTTCCAACTTTAAAATATTGAATATGCTGCTAGTTTGTTAAGGCCTTTGGCAAAGTTTATAAGTGGGTTTAAATGTTCACAAACTCGTGCGCACAATTAGAAAAGTGGGCTATATGTTGAGCAATTTGTCTTAAATTGGTATACAACTTTTGTGGTGGGTATGCACATGAATTTAATGCATTAGTCATCATGTAACTGGTAAGTATAGCATCTGGGGTAAAAAAAGGTAACCAATTTCTATTAAGCTATGAACCTATCATCACTACTACAATTCAAACTTCTTTATACACTTTGGCAGATGCTGCTTTAGGAGGTTTAAGTGGGTTTGGTGCAAAGCATATGTATGTCTTGTTCCATGTGTATTGTAAGAATGTTTCATCCCATAATATATGTGGAGTGGTATATCAATAGATGACATATTTGTCCTGTAACTTACAACTAGGATTATATATAGTGTTATCTAAATGGATGTTTTCCATCTTGCTAAGATCATTTCATTGTTTAGCCAATTGCTAATCTGCAGGACTATTTGCCATTTGGTGCTCATCTGCTCTTTCTGAGTCATTTTTCTTATGTTAGGCATTGTCCCCAAACCTTATCCTGATGGCCATAGCCTCATTTAGTAAATCCAGGTGTTTTGTATATGAGTGACTGGTGTATCAATCATTGTCCAACATAATCCTGAGAAACAAATGTAGCATGTGTGGAGAAGTACCAAGGTTAAAGGGGTGTGCATAGACGGAATGGAATCTAGGAGTGTATTGGTGTGATGCTAATGGGTGCCTTAGTTTTGCAAGGATATGTTTTGTGTAACATGAGATCAAATGCGAATAGTACTTCAAAGTATAGCTAAATAATACAGTTAGAGAGCCATTACACTACAGGAACAGGACTACATGAATTTGCATCCAAACAAAATTACAAAAACGAATTACCATTAATATAAATTAAGTTATCAGTTGCTTCATATCCCACAAGAAAGCTTCTAAAACATAGGGGACTTAGAGTGAGTTTGGGTAATCTGCTCGATTAAGCACCACTTGTTGAATAACGTCTAGTTTGGATAAAATTATTCAAAAACACTTATAAAAGAAGAAATAGAGAGGTAAAATTAATCAAACTTATTTGTTAAAATCAACCTATGCACTTTAGCTTTTGGAGAAGTTAGACGAGAGCTTCTAAAAAAGGTAAAGTGCAGAAGTTGATTTTAACTTGTGAGTTATGGCTGAAGTTTATTCCTTTTACTGCTTTATTTTCTTCCTCCATGAGTGCTTATTGGAAAATTATCCAAACTGCACCTTAAAGCAATGAAGATTTCCGTGCAAAGTTTGCATGTGTCACTCTTCACTTGCAAGTTGCAAATCTGTAACTTGAGTTCTCACTGGTTCTTTATAATGGTAGTGAAATGTTACATTTACTGTTATTGATATAACTGGAAGTAGACCCCTAGGTAAAACCAAATTCTCTGCTCCTTTAGTAATTCCATTGCTGAGAGATTAATCCATTGATTCCTAATGCATTGTAATTTATTGTTGTCTGAGTTGCAGATATGCACGCCAAGTTGCAGAATTTTTTGAATTTGTGAAGAAAAGGAACGAGGTTTCATCCAAGGGAAGTAGCCAAGCCCAACCACAAGTGCTGCTACCTCATGAGGGTGGCCTCTGGCTACCAGATGGAAAGCCTTTTCCCCAGGAGGCCCTCAAATCTTTGGACTTCAGACGAGCAGCGTCTTTCATGTCTGGCTAGTGACTGCTAAACCTTGTGATTCTGGGCAAAGATATACGACTAATGTCCCCTTGATGTGTTCACGGTTTTTCTTGCATGTAAAGATTGACTCCGGACCTTGACTGATGTAAAACAGTGGCGGTATTTACGGTTGCCTAATGCTTTGCTGACACACTATTTGGTCGTAGATTATATATTCTTATTGATGTGATTAGAAAGATTGTCTTTATAATATATTATTATTCTCTTGAGCATATAATTTTTGCCCACTCCTTGTGTTTATATCAGCATCTGTTCTCGGAAGGCCTAGTTCTTTCAAGAACCAAGTGGTGTGTTTTTAAGAAAGTATATGAACATCAGATTTGTCGGAAGGGTTGAGTTCTATATATAGATATATTGTGGAGCATGGGCTAGAACTGTCTCGTTAGCTTTAGGCCACCTTTGCATTCGAAATTTCACATTAATTTCTAATTCACTTGGCTTTAATGTTATTACTATATATTAAGGCAAAATCGTTAACTATGAACTGCCAATAAAACTTCGATAATACTTTTCAGCTACGTCATCAAGTCTTGACATTCTAAACTTCTCATTAATTCTCATTCTAAGTTCTAACTCTTCTCATCTCACATTCTCAATTTAAAAATTCATGCAATATTATAAATTTTATTTTACTTAAATGTGAATACATAGTATTTTGTCAATTATTTAGTTTACTCTAGTCTTTAATTTTTCTGTAATTATTCGTCTCTTTTTATCTTCCTCTAAAATATGAAAAAAGGTAATAACAAAAATCCTATGAAGATCAGGCTAAGTAAGGAAATATAGAAAAGAATCCTATAGATAACAAATATGAAGAATGTGTTTAGTTCACGCTTGCCTCACAAATATGATATTCCAATACCACTTTTAATAATGAAGGATATAAATTAGTATTATATTAACATTCTACATTTACATTTATATTTCAAGATATTATTTATCACTTGCGAATTGAACATCTTGGTTTAATAAATTAAATTATTACACAAAACACATCCATTGTCCAAAAGTGTATATGATAATCAGGTGCAAGTCTATCTCAGTTTACAATGAATCTCATGTACAATTAATCCGTGTACAATATACAATAATAATGATTATGAATTCACAGCTAATTTTCACTAAGAAAAAAGAAGTAATGATACAAAATAAATTACAGGTATTGAACAATTTGATTTCCTAAAGACAATTCCTCCTCATTTATAGCTTAATATATTTCGTCATGTTACCATTTTCACTTATGGGCTCTACCTGTTTACACATGCAATCTGGCATGGGAAAAGTATATAGAGACCCACCAGCTTTTTTTATTTCAGTTCCCTTTTGATCACTATGACGAAGCATGTCTGTCATTTGCTGCTTGAATACTTCCCATCTGCAAAATCAGTAAAAAATAAAATAAAATCTAGAGGTAAACTTTATAACGAGTACACAAACTATTAAAGTATCAAAATATAGGGTAAGAATATGGTGGGCAGACATAAGATGTGTAGAATAATAACATCAACATTTTATATGTGAAAAATACTTGATAAAGAACATTTACATGTCTATTTGAGAATTGACATTAATAGTTAGAAAGCAGACAAATCTAAAAGGCTGAACTCCTGGTTGTCCCATTAACGAAATTAATGTGGCTCATCTTTCATCATTGTTTGTTGAACCTTCATATTTTCAGTCAATTATGAAAAAAATGGAGCTAGAAGTTTGCACCTCTTTGTATTTGATACTACCAGAAAAGACAAAGCAGTCATAGTACCAAGGGCAGTTATCTTTATGGAGGAGTACCAGAGCCACATTTTGCAGCCATGTTATTGATTTGAGTTCTTTAATAGTGGGATGTAATGTAATAGACTTCTTTAGACAATTATTAACAATATAACCACCAGCAGTTTTTCTATCAGCACTTACGGCATTCCAAATTCCATATGAATTGTACATAATCAAGAATTGTTCGTTGTTAATATTTATTGTAGTTTGAGACTATTTCGTATGAATTGTAGATATGACTCAACGAGCAAGAATATCCAGAAGACAACCAACCTTCATTTTTCCATCAACACGAATAATTAAATCTTTAGAGAATGTGTAGAAAAGTTAGTATAATTGATTAGAAATGTATTCGATATTGATTGATTAGAAGATTTCTTTGCATAATAGTATACAACAACAAATAAGCCTTTTCCCACCAAGTAAGATTGGCTACATGAATCATATAATGTCATAAAGCTTCGTGATGTATTAAGTACAAAGATAGACCATTTACCTCTAAATCTCTATATAGCTCCATCTACCTATTAACTATTGCACTATCTTCCATCTGATCAACCCTCTTCAGCGGTTCTCCTACAGGTCTTCTTCACACATGTCCAAACCACTTAAGATGAGGTTTTACTTTTTTTGTACAATGGGAGCTACCACAACTTTCTCTTCAACAATTGTTTTCCTAATTGTATCTCAATTGAGCTAGCCCAAGCCTTTTCTAATTCTTGCCAACACTCAAAAAGTTTTAATTCTACATCTGGGAATTAAAAATCGTGTTCAATCCAAAAAACAGAAGACGTAGCTCTGCCACTTGTTCAAAGAATTTGACGAAATTTGACAAGGTATGCATCTCCTGTGTTATAAACCATCTTTATCTCTATTGTTGATAGATATCAGCTGGGACAATCATAATTAAATTGTTTACCATCTGTTAGATGGTTAGTTTTCAAAGTATTAACCTAGATGCAACTATGCCCGCAACACCTAAACAGTCACCTAATATCTCTCTACAGTCCCCCGGCCATCACTGAATGATTTGATATTTGGCACATAGATACTCCTTTATTTCCTCTTATGTAAACAAAATCAATATTACATGAAAGTCAAATGCAGATAAATTAATACTTAATATGTTTTAATGTCAGATTTATAACCAATTTTATTTTATTTTAAATTATAGATCTAAGATCCAAACAATTGAACTTAGAACTCTGATTCTACAGTTTAATTCTTTACACAACCCAAACATAGAAATTATGATTCTAAATCAATTCTATTTTTGAAAGAATTATAATTGAAAATAAAAATCTGAACTATAATTTCCATTCTGTCATCCAAACAAAACCCTTAATTTGAGAGAATTCTAGCACCAATTCATGTTTTAGCTTTATCTCCTTCAATGTTCAAGCATGAACCAATTTCATTAATACTTATTCAAACAGATAACAGTAACACTTTGAGATAATTTATGAACTAACCAGTTTATCTTGGTTGAATCCATGCTTACACTTTAAAGATTCTCAAAGGAGAAATTAATTAGTAAAGGAAGAAAATTAGGAAGACAAATACTAGTGCCCAAGCTTGAAAGAAAAAAAATATAAAAGATCTTGGAATGCTGAAATACTTCCTTGGAATACAAGTTGCCTATACCAAACAAGGCATTTTGATTTCTTAAAGGAAGTAAGAAATATGTCCTTATTCTTCTTAAGGAAATTGGAAAGCTTGGGTGTAAGCCTGTAAGGTTGTCATTGTGCCATTAAGTAGAACCACAACATGAAAAATAAACTAAGAAGTCCCAAGGTTGATAGAACTCAATATTCTGGTAGAGAAATTGATATATCAGGCTCACACTAGACCAGATTTGCCATATATTGTCAAAATTGTTAGTTAATTCATACATGACCTGAGGGTGAGATACTTATAAGTTGTGGACAGTATTCTACTCTATTTTAAACTACACATAGGAGAGGATTGCCATTTAGAAGAGATGAAAACTTGTCTATGAAGGTACTGATGATGATTATGCAGAATTAATGGTTATCAGGCACTCAAGCTCTGTTATTATATGGCTTTTTTTAGAAATTTGATAAACATGGAGAAGTAAGGATAAAAAATGGGTTGCTTGGTTAAGGTGGAATTTTGAGCTATGGCACAAGAGATTGGTTAATTGCTATTGAAAATTATATATTTATATTAGAGGTTTTTTATCTGGTTTAATTGCTATTCTGGATAAGTGATTTTCAGTGAGTTTGTTTAAACTTATTTCTTGAAAAAAATAAGCACCTTTATGTTTTCTTAGTATGTTTGTCTAAACTGCTTCTACTTAAAAAAATCTGTTTTCTGCTCATTTTGATAAGCAAATCCTATCTGCTTAATACAAAAAATGCTTTTTAAATTTTTTTTTTTTTAAGTTTAAACAAACCAACCCTTTAGCTTATTCCAAAAAGTTGATTTTAACTTATATATGAGCTAATTTTAACTTATAAGAGAAACTTATTTCATGTTTTCTTCTTATTTTCTTTTTCTACAAGTGTTTACGGAGACAGGGCTTTATTCCCTTGGATTTAGCTCTATTTTTAGACAAATAATTATTGATATAGATCAGTATAATGTAAATACATTTTGTACATTTATCGTAAGAAATAATATTCAGTACTTCCTAAGTGTACCTTATATTAGGATTATCAAATATAGAGGTAATTTTCTCTCATTAGGATAACTGTCTTCTAGACAAATAAAGTGCATCTTCTAAATAAATATTTTTCTGCTTGAATAAAAAAGTAACTGCAAAAGCAAATAAAAACCAGGAAATGGCCAAAGTTGTACCTTATATTAGGATTATCGAATAATAGAGCCAATCTTCTCTTGTCAGGTTTTATTGTCTTTGCATGCCCACCATACATATAGCGCCTGTGACCCATCAAGAAGTGGGGAAAATTTCCACCCTGGGTTGTAACAAATACTTCGCTATGAAGGCAAACAGTATAATCAAGAGCGGCCAACCTAGTCGAATGCCCCTACATCATAAACATGTGGATTACAGAACTTCCCCCCCTTGAATGACCTTTCTTTTCTACAAAAAGTAAAATGAATTTTTCTTGTTTTAAACAAGCATAGATTACTTAAATACCATAAATTGAGCAAGCTCTTCTGGAGTTGCTAGCGTATTCTTGGTTTGTAATCGTGGAAACATCTGTTTAAGTGGTGCCATGTACTTTTGTTCTTTGTAAATCTTTCCTGCTGCAACATATACTGAGGTTGTGTTATCAAAACCCATGCCTCTAAGCATCATTCCCACCTACAGCATCAAACAAAATGAGGCGTGAAAATCATAACCAAGACACACTTTTCTTTACAAGATTGTGTTTTCCATTTTAATTTTGCATTTCAATATTTCTAAAGCTCAATTTTTGTATCTCCTCTTTTCCTTCTCAAAAGAATTTCTAGTATCCCTATTATGGGAATCTATGATTGATTGCTATGGATCATATTAAAATTTCAAATTGCATCTTAGGGAAGCCTAACTAAATTAGCAGGAATAAAAACAGGAAACCAAAAGCCCATTTAATATCATGGAATGTATAGTTTGTTGCCCAACTACTATCACCACTACTGCCCTCACTGATGCATCTGATTGACCTCTTTAGAAAAGAAAAACAGAGAATATTTAAGATTCAGAGGAGTTCTATTTACTAACTGTTGAGAATTTTATTACACTCGGGTGTCTAAGTTGTATGTTCAAATCAAATTTCTAGGAAAAAAATTGCAACAGAATATTTAGGTTTTAATGCATCAAGCATCTGGGGGTGTGGGATCAATCATACAAGATGATGGTGTGAAATTTATGAGGATGTCACACATAGGATACAAGCAGGATGACTTAAATGGAGAAAAGCATTGGGGGCTATTTGTGATCACAAAGTGCCTACCAAACTCAAAGGCAAGTTTTGACGTTATACGAGAGAAGATTGGCGTAGCACCCATTGAGGAAAAGATGACAGAAAATCGGTTAAGGTGGTTTGGGCATGTAAAAAGAAGGCCACAAGAGGCGCCCGTTAGAAGACTAGATTGCATGATTCTTAGCCCAGGGAAAAGGATAAGAGGGAAACCGAAAAGGACGTTGGAGGAAATCATCAAGGGAGATCTTAGACTTAATAATATTTCTGAAAGACTGAAACTATTGTTTTTAACCGTGCTGAATGGCGTCACGTGATCTACGTAGCTGACCTCACCTAGTGGAATAAGGCTTTGTTGTTGTTGCATAATGCATCAAGCATTCTGTTTTTTCTATCAAATAAAAAAAGCATAATGGTACAGTCAAAGCACAAGCAACAAATAATTTCCAAAAGTTGCATTTGCTTTTTTATTTTATTTTCTTAAGGATATTAAACAGCACAAATATGAGGAAAAGAAATGGAAACAATGAAGAAACCAAACAAAGGAAGGACAAGAATTTGTAACCACGTACCTCTAATGGAGTCAATGGGCATCTTCCATCCACACGATTTGCACCAGGCTTTATTATCCTATGCTTTCTTCTGAATTTACCTCGCCAACTCCTTTCACGAGCAATATCCATTTCAAGTTTCTCCTCCTTCCCACCATCATACTCACAGCATGAAAATGCAACCATATCCTTTATACAAAGAAAAAAAAGCAATTATAATAAATAACATATAATTAATATAAAACTAAAGAACCAAAACACAAAAAAATCATAATTGACAAAAGCCTATTTATTAACAATTTGCAAAAGATAGCAGCAAAAAGCAACTGATGGGTATTAAATCTTAGGTTAGACATATAGTCAACTCCAATCAGGTAAACAAATACCAAAAACTAAAATAAATTAACATATACAGATATAAGGGAAAATCATAAAAATAACCTAAATTATCCTAAACTATATTTATTCCACATCATTATCCTCCTATGCTAAAACTCTATTCTGCAGAGGTAAACATCTATCACTATTCCAAGAGGCTCAACAAGAAAATGTTATATCCCCTCATATGCAATTTACAGAGAGCAATAGAGCAGTCTCATGCAGGCTTATCCATTGCTCAGAACAGGTATCCACAACAATAGAGATGCAAACAACTATTCACGTATTTGATGGTGTTGGAGACCATTAAGTGCCTCCTGGATCTGATTTTGTTTTATTCATTGAACATCTCCCCTGGAGGGATTTCAGAGAAGATTCAGAAACTTAAGACTCTAGATGAGCTCATTTCAGCAGCCTTCTATGACACAAGCAGACATTGGTGCCGTTTTCATCGTTCTTGATCAGTGATTAGCATTCAGTGGATGAAGAAATGAATATTTGCAATATCAACAAGTGTGTTGTGTGGATTTCTGGCACACAGAAACTTTAGTACTTGCCCAATTTACAAAAAATTGCTGGAGAGAAGTCTTTTGGTGCAATGGGTAGTTTGAACTTGCAGGACTAGGATCTGAATAGCAATTGATGTAGAACCAAGGGGCCAAAACACACAGAAAACTCAAAAGTTGACAATAGTCTGTTTATCAATAACTTGCAAGTGTTGGTCTTTTTTGCAAGAAAAGAGACCAACATAAAAGAATCAATAGGGTATTTATAAGTCATAATCAGAAAGTAGGCATATAGTCAACCTCACTTCAAATATCAAAGCTAAAATATAATGATTTATCTAGGGAATAGGGATGAGGTAAAATCCTTTAACTATCATATGTACAATTAACAAATATTATTCTAAATTATGCTTATCCATTATGCATCAATACTGTATCTAGTAAATCCAACATCATAAATACAAAGATATTAGAAAAACACCTCCTCGAATCGAAGATGCACCGAAACATATTTCCCTCCACTTTGGGAGCTATATTTAACCATCCGATCAACCATGCTTTCTGCAAGTGTTCGTATAGGTTCTGAAAATCTAAGAGCTCCAAAATTGGCAAAGCACCTAAGCCCTTGGATTTTTGAGGGTACTGCTTGAGCTAATCTATTGGAGAAAGGTGCAATGCGAACAGCCCTGCAACAAGCATGAGCAAATTCCTCTTAGGAGCCATGCACAATATATGGCAATCTGGCTGCAAGAAAATGAAGAATAGTGGTAGTAATAATAATAAAATATCATATTCAATCAAATGACTACTAGTGTATTTAGATATTTAAATTCAAATCATCTACTCAAACTTTCATATAATGTTATCCTACTGCATTTCCACTTCCATTTTTTAAATGTGTGTTTGCATAAGCCAGATTTCTGAAGACATTATCACCAAGTAATCAGAAAATTATTGTTGTATGACAGCAAGATATTCATCAAACCAAATTGAGATTCAGATGACAGGGAACAAAATTATAGTACAATTCAAGCCATCTATAAAAAGATTCCGCATTAGAGCATAGGAGAAACTTTTGTTCTGCAAATACATAAGTGTATTGTCCCTTACGTCTTTCTTATTTATACTGTAAGAATGGGTTGTGTACAGCATGTTAGTAAAAATGCAGCAAAAGTCAGTAAAGTAGTATTACTATATATAGCTACTAAGATGGCAGGGATACTGTACAGTAATTAGCTGTTACTTGTTGGGGGACCAAAATCAGGTATTTAGCAGTGTCTATGTTCTATGTACAGGCTTTGGATTATTAAGTCCTTTCCTTAAACTGGTTTTTATTGTTTGGGATTTTATTTACATTAATGGGTTGTAGAGTTCTTGTTCCCCCAGTTATGACTAATCCAATTTAAAGAAGGCACGTATTCAGCCATCAAAATATCAGTGAATGAAGAGATTATATCTACGGAAACTCAAGCAACCAAACATGAGACAAAAATTATTTTTGATTTGTGAACATGACATATTTCTATCTTATCTGGCTACCATTTTACATCTTTACCATATGAAAAATATATTAATTACTATTGAGAATAATTGAACTTAATTGAAAAGATAATAATATTTAAAAACACAGCAGAAACTGCTTTAATGCCAGAAGAATTGGAAGCCAACCAATTTGAGGAAACAGAAGAAGATATAAACTACATAGGCACACACCCCATTTCCAAAAGCTGAGGAAGGACCTTCTGAAGATAGTGAGCTGAACTGGACCAACCTTTTACTCTAAGATTGACAATATTACTTATGTTATTGTCAAATCGTTGAAGTATGTCATCAGGGAGTTCTCTCACCACATGCACACGATTTCCAAGTGATTGTATGAAGAAATTTTCATCGAAAATGTCACCAAAATTGCTGCCAGATATTAAGATGAAGCATAAATTTTCAAATTATAATACACAAACAACATCACTAAGCATAAACAAGGAATCATGGATTATATAATAACCTTTCCATTAACTTTGATTGCACAAGAAATATCTATTAAAAGAAAATTCCATATAGATTATTATAAAACTAAAGGACTCTGTGTTCTACATATACAAAACTTAACCAAGGTTGTACTTCACATGTATCGGTTATCTACAAAAAAGGAGTCAAGACATCCTATCCAAAAGTAGTTCCTTTAAATGATTTAGAATAAGCCACTGGCAAGTGGCAACTAATGTAATGGACTCTCAGTTCAATATTTGTAACTGTCACTATGAGCTTGGCATCTGTACCACTAAGTTTAAGATAACTTCTGAAGTTCAGAAGGTTAAAGTGGTTTGCTGTTCCAAGTGAATGTGCTACCAACATTTTCAATGTTCACAAAAAATATCAGAAAGTAAAAGACCAAAACCAAACTGTTTTATGCAGTGCATATTTATTCCCAATGTCTAAAACTTATCAATTTGTCTACAGAGATAAATTATAGAGAATGGAGGTTATAAGTAAAAATTAAGAAATTATCCATTGTAGAAAAACAGAAGGATGTTCTACACTGTACCTAACCAGCTAACCTCAAAACAGCAAAAGTCATACTAAGGTTAAAGATACGCCATTGGTTGATTAGTTTCTTCCTATCATCCTATGCATAAATTACAATCCTTAAACTTAAAGCCCAATCCAAAGATTTCATCTAAAAAGAAATCAAATACAAGATGATCTTCCATCTTTATACCCCTTAACCTTTCTGAGCTGATATCCTATCTACCAATCCTGCATGCAAGTCATATAAATGGGGAGCATAGAAAAAGTAGAATAATGAAATATGATCCATTTTACAAATTCAGACTCCTAGTGTGTAAATGATATGGTTTAAGAAAAAAAAAATGGTATTAGAGCCACAACAATGAGGTTTAACAGCCATTACAACGACAACAACAAAGCCTTATCTCACTAGGTTTAACAGCCATTAAACATGAATAAACTATTCAACCACCATAATCATATCATCAATTTTAAAATTAAGCATAACAAAATCAACTACCTTGAGTCTCGCCATACACTATTTAAATGAAATATAGGAATAAGTAGAGTTGCATTTAGTAGTCCAGCCACAGCAACTGCATCACATATCTGCACAAAGAGTAATAAAATAAGTGCCAAAACAATAAGGATATGTGATGTAGTAGATACTAGATAGCAATTTGAAGCATCAATGTCCATCTAATTTCATTATTCATGTGAGCCCAACAGTCTATCACCATACATCCATTCAGAGTAAAATGGCACAAGGACAAAACACCAGGAGGAAAAAATATACACCAACCTCATAAAACCCTCTAGATTTAACTCATTAGGTATCCATTTTCGAAACAAATGATTGTTGTAGAAAATCACCATTCCAATCCCTCCTACCTACTTGATTCAAATTGCCTTGCACCCAATCACATGTTTCATATACAGAATGGTGATTCCATGTGATGACTGATGAAAATGGAATGGAATGGCCATTTCCATTTTCCAGTACAGTTTGGTACATGCAAACAAAGATAAAAAAACAAGGAACATTCAGGTTTATTTATTCACAACTCAAAAACAAACTATTGTTCAGAAAAGAAGAGCAGCATTATTCTTTGTGAGGAAAGGAAAAAGGTAAGTGTGTAAAACAATATTTGTAACAAGAAATAATGAAGTGTACAAAGCCATTTTGTAAAATATAATGAGTTTTCTCATTTCATAGAGCATGAAATCTCAATCCTATCTCTCTGAGGAAATGGTATTCCATGCTTCATTCATGGTTCTATATAATGAGGCCTAGAGTTGAATGGGAAACCCTCATTACATGGAATCACCATTCATGTGTACTTAACATGATGTGAGAATCCCAGATAAATAAATCAGTAACAATAAAATCTTTGGTTTTATCAATAGGCATACCGACAAGCGTTGCTGATTCAATCCACCATTTGCTTCAATTATAAGAAACCCATTTGACTTTGGCAATTCTATAAGATGACAAGAAAAGAGTTAGCAAAATAAATAATCAAGATTCTAGAACTAAAAAGTGAACTTGAAAATAAATTGAATGGGAGAGGCAACATGCCAAAGAAACAAAATTGACTAAAAGTGGCAAAAAAAAGAATCTATTATGCAACAAAACAAGCAACAATTTTGGACAATTTGTTTTCCAGAGAAGAAAAGACCTGTTTCAGGAAGACTTGTGTTGGCACAGGGCTTCCACTCTCTAAGCTCGTTTTTAGTCCATGCTTTCATCAACTGCAGTTAATTAATTCGAGTTAGGAAAGCAGTGCAGTAGACATGGGATTGTATTGAATTGAAGTTAGAAAGACAATAGAATAGTGATAGAAAGAAAAGATACCACATTGAGAGTAGTTCCATTACCAGCCTCCATGAAAGGCCACAAGTTTTGGAAGAGCTGAGGACTCCTATAAATAGAACCGGGAGGAGCACGCTTGTGTACAAGAACGACACCGTTCTTTATACTGACAACATCGAAGCTCAAGGAACCCATATACAACAGCATTCCTGAAATGTACAACAAAGGCGCGAAGAGAAGCAAACCTCGCCTTCTAAAAACTGCCGACATAAGAATAAAGACCAACTTCTCCATGGAATTGCTCTCCTTCGACGAACCCCAGCTCCTGCTCTTGCTCCGGCCGTGCCGGAACCGCGGCGAAGACGGCGGCGACCGCGCTGCTCCGCCCAGGCGGCTGTAACCATGCATTTGGATTGGAGGATTTGATTTGAGATCCGACAAGGCCAACGCCAAAGCCAACAGAGAGAGAGAGAGAGAGATCCCACTTTCAGCCAAAATTACCACCCAAACAGACACATTACAAGGGATTTGAGGGCGTGTTGTTGAAATGGGAAAGGAAAGGCGAAAATTGAGCTTTACATAATAAAAAGTTCCGAGAAAAGGGAAAGTGTTTGTCGGTAAAGAATGAGCGAGCCAGAGACAACTCAGACAAGTACCCACTTACTCGCACTCCGTATTGCTGCTGGAAATTTGGAAGGAAGTACTAAAGATGATCACGTGCAATCTGCGTGTCCATTTTACAAACACAAAACATCACTTGATTTATTCCTCAACTATTCGATCGAGTTCAATTTATATGTTTGAGAGTAGGTTTGATTGTTTAAATAAGGCATGTTTAAATTTTATAAGTTTGATGAATACATTTTTTTCCCTTTTCTAGTTGTGAAATGTTCAATTAAAAAACATTAATAGGAACTTATTTTATATGTAGACATGTCATTTTTGGTAGAATTCCACCATGTGTAATATTGTGATTTTTTTAATTACATGATTAAGTATTTTTCTTGTATTGACCCACAATGAATATATTTGCAAATCCTCATTTTTGCTAGTTTTGATCATGCTTTTGTGGGTTTGGTGAGGTGTTGTTGAACTTGAGGTTTTTCCTTTCTCTCATCTTCTCAAAACCTAAGCTTGAAGACCAGGTAAGGAAAGATTTATCTTGTGTTTAGATTCCATGATTGGTATGATTTTGGATTTGGAAATAATTGTTTAAATGTTAGATTATGTTGGAATTGTGTTTATGTGAAGTTGTATGAGTTTTGAAGACATTTGGGGAACCATTTGAAGGAAAAAACCTGAATTTCAAGTTCTCTAGCAAGGCTTAAGCATGTCCATTCGAAGCCTAGCTTAAGCATGTCCATTCAATGGTCAAGCTTAAGTAAGCGGCTTAAGCATGCTCATTTTAGGGTTAGGCTTGAGCAAGCTATATTTTTAGTAGTTTTTTTAATTGACATTCTAAAAGGAATCCAAATGAATACACTCTTTTGTTATGAGCTTTTGTAAAGGGATTAAAGTTGTTTTGTAATGAGATTATGTAATTTATAGCTAAATGAAAATTGTTTCCTTGTTTAAGATGTTGTTATGAAAATGTGAACTTATATGCCCCTAAGTGTTGGAAGGGTTAGGTATGCCCTCTGGAAAGGTGTTTACTGAAATACGGTATACTTAAGAGTTTTGTTGTTGTTGTGAGTAGGCACATAAGTTGTGGGTGTTTGGAGAGTCGTCAACTTAGTGTTGAAAGTTTTCGTGTGGCTAATGCCAAATGAACCTATCGAATAATGACTGGGCAACTCCCTCTAGAAGTTAAGGTCTTTGCAATTGTTATTAAGGTAAGTCATTACCCATAACCATTTTTTTCTATAAAATCACATTTCCTCTGCAAGATTAATCTAGGTTTGCCCGAATGATCATAGAGATAAATATGTTAAGGAATGTACTTAGGTTAACCACTAATGTGACATAAATCTTCATGGTTGTATTTAGTGTATTTGGAGATGATGATTGATAGACTCGTGTTGTTGATATTTGATGGTTGACTTATGATGTTCATAACTTATTATGATTCATGATAATTGAACATGAGATGTTCTTTATATGAGTTGCATGTTATTATTATTCAAGTTCAAATGTCATGCTTTAAAAACAATGATGTTTAATTAATTGTTATTTATTGAAGTTTAAATTGTTTTAATTATATTTGTTTTTGGTAAATTTTTCATTATGTTGTGGCACATGTAGTTGTGGTTGTGACTCTTATGATCTTGAACTTTGTGTTTGTAGGAGAAAATAACTGGAGTTATATCTTCCTTTGGAGGCTGTGGACAAGCATCATGGATGTAACGATGTGATTCCTTCTTTTGTTTTCTTGATTAGATTTATACATAGAATTGACCAAATCAAGTGATTAGGTTGTGTATCTTTCTATAAATTGTATATAAGTGTGTGAAGATATCTTGATAGTGTATCTTGTGATATGTTAAAGTTCCATAAGACACCAGTTTTTAATCAATTGATCATATATATATATATATATATATATATATATATATATATATGAACTTGTTATCTTGGAGTTGTTGATTTTAGCTTTTGACTTTTGGAAACACGCAAATTTGATAAGTATTTCATAAATAAATTAATTGAAGAGTTTGAAATAAATTAAAATAAAATCTTTCACTTGTTAGTTATATGATTATGTAAGAATAACTTTTTTCATTGTTCAAAGTACTATTTAAAGTTTTAAGGGGAAAAAAAAAACAAACACATTTTACAAAGATTAAAATAATTTTTTTACAAGGACCAAAATGAAAGAAAAAAATGCTAAATTACAAAAACGAAAAAAATATTTAAGCCTTTTTAATATCGTTTATCGGTCGTGTAAATACCAATTCAATGGTGCTGGAGCTCTTTGGGCTCAAGATGAGATTCTAAAGTTTAATTGTAAAAATGCTAGCCAACTTATTCTCATACTTACATCAGACTATACTAACAAGCATAATTACAAGAACCAAGCAAGGTACAATTCATCTTATAACAATGGAGTAGGACAGGAGGATAAATTATCTACTTATTTGACGTTAAAGTGAACATCAGTACATTTGACTTTGTAGCACCCCGATTACACGTTCTTCATTCATTTGTCTTTGAATCTGAAACCATACATTAGTACCTACAAGTCTTGCTTTGGCTTCCGACTCACTTCTGAGTAATGGCCACCCATTAGCTGCAAAATCTCCTCCCACAAACTTTCTGAAGAATCTGATAAAGCCCCACAAAGCAAACTTGAGCTACATGCAGCTACATACCAATAATCTGACTCAATCTCATCTCTCAACTGATCCAGTTGCCATCCAACATAACCAACAAAGAATCTGAAGTCATGAGGCTTGAGAATCCCCTTCTTCACAAGCCCTGCAGCATCATCCAAACTGTTTCGAGTTCCAAAACATAGCCCAGGGATTACCTCTTCAAATCCTGGAAGCTTCTTCTTCTCCTCTGTTTTCAACAAAACCATGCTTGCCTCAAGAGGTCCGCCGAAATGTAGAGAACAATCAGAGAAGGTAGTTAATAGATCATGGTTTGTAGGTTTCATGTGTTTGATCTTTTTGTGAAGAGGACGGTTGATGACAATTCCAAAAGGTCCTCCTTGATGATGTCTAGTTCCAGATCTGAGAAGGAGAATAACAGTTCTTTCAAATGTGCGAACACCATCAAGCTTTTCGGTAGCCACAAGTACACAACCAGTCTCAAGTACTGGAATAGGATGAGCCCACTATGTTCCAAGAGGTTTGGAAATAGGCAATATTCCACCTTGATTATGCATGTCAGCATCTGATATTTCTTTCTGTAAATGAAGTGAAGAAAACTCGGTTAATGAAAATATAATGTTTCAGTAAATTACTGTATTGCTTAGATATGCACAATCATAAATAATTAAAAGTATTACAAAAGTATCAACTGTTGGTACCGAACAATCACATAACAATCGAGAAGGCATAAAGAGAGAAAGGGAAGAAAAATGACACACAGTGTTTATCCTGGTTCACCAATGTGGACTACGTCCAACTATTCTCTATATTCTCCTCACACACTCGTTACAATGCACTCAGGCTACAAGGAAATATATAGGCTTAGAAACCTTAAACACCATAGCTATTCATAGGCCCAAGTCCAAACCCCCGCCTGCAAGCGGCTTATCTTCTAAAGGCGAAGTATGAGCCATACCCAACATCAAACAAGTCACAAAGAACACAGAAAATGCAATACTAATAAAAGGAAATTAATCAACCCTGTAGGGCTTAAAACCTAGTCACCAATATATATCATTAGACAGGTTAACAGAACAGGTGTAGGCAAATTGTCTGACTCAATCAAGTGTCCTAGATTGATGACAAATCCATCAAGAGGAGATGATTCTCGAACTATCAACAAGGCACAGATATGACTCTAATAGATGTTTTGAAACTTATTACAAGATTCATGAAGTTGACCCCTTCTACTTAAAATGGTATGCAAGAGCTACAGAGCAATTAAGAGAAGATGACAAATATAGATTCCATTTAGGAATGAAAGCATCACCAACTCATCCCTATATAGCTTTGCCCTGAATTCACGCCAATCCAGATTAGTATGATGACATTTCTCAGAGTTGTTATCTGAATTGTTGCCATCAGAAGAATTGTTCCCCCTAGTACCATCTCCTTCTGGAATGGACTGTTCGTCATTGCCTGTAATGATGAATATATCCATAAAAAAGGAACTCACATAAAAGTATATTATTAGCAAGAGAAAACAATAAAATGAAAAGGAATAATATGATTTTCATTATAATGTCAATACTTATTTGAGTTATCAATCCAAAATCTCATCCTTTTGTATATGATATATTTTTACCAAGTTGTCTCCAAAAACTCTATACCCAATAAGCATCAAGGACAGTACAATAAAAGACCAACTAGTTTTCACCAGACAAAATTACTAGGCTTATGTCATAGAAAAGCTAGCCAATGCCTCTTTAGGTGCAATTATATCATGTCAGAAAAATAAAAATCCACATGAAGAGAGTGAACAATGACAATCAAAATATGCCATCTAAATCATATAAATAACAGATAACATAACCTTAAATAGTGGAATGATGTATCTGTTCTTAATTCTAAAAAAGGTTCCAAATTCTGGCTATTCAAGCATGTGTGCAAACTTAAAATTGCATTTTGTACATAAAAAATAACAGGTTCCTCAACAATATAGAGGCCATCAAGAGTAGGCAACTTGATCTTAGATGTTATAAGGCAGAAAACATCTAAGAAACTATGTATCCATATTTTCATGCATTAGTTGTAAAAAAAAACACTAATTTCTACAGTTCTGATGCATTAATAAGGTAGAGTGATCTAAAATTTATACATGTAAAGGAGTAAACTAAAAAATTAAGTATTGTTCAATGCAGTGAGATTGGTGATGTATGACTGATTAGTGGATAACAGAAAAGTACGTCTATCAAATCAAATAATTTAAACAAGCAAGAGAACTATTGATTATACATAAAAAAATCCTCAATCTGTACAAGAATAGCTCCATTTTAATAAAAATTATTACTTTGACCTGAAATTGCTAATGGAGAATGAAGGTCCAAGTTAGAAGGAAGCAATAAATAAATATTACTCCCATTCATGACAAATACTCAAAAAGAAAAATAAACAACACAGACCAATTTGATAACAAAAACATTTGGCCTCACTTCTACACTTCCAAAACAGAAAGAAGAGAAAGCAAATTCAGAGAAACAAAATATATCCCAGGTCCCCAAGAAAGATAGTAGCATAAGAATATATAAAGATTTTTATACTGTCAACCAATTAGAAATCATCATGATTAGTAATTACAAAAGTAAACAAACTTATCAAACATGACAATCTACTATAGGATGACAGTGTAAAAATCATTTACATAGGCAGTATATTAAATCCAGTAGCACAAATAGCACTAAGTTAATAAACTATCACATTTAGAACTCCATAATGTACATACTTCAGAAATGCCTAATATGAAAGAGGTAATCTTATCACCCAAACATGTCCACCAACAAACAAATGTAACACTGATTATTTTAATCTAGTTATTATGAAATATTTTCTCATATTACAAATATGTATGAAGTTTGTAAGAAAGAACACAAGATTTAAGTGACACAATTGCAAAACTATTCACTTGTTGTATATATTATAAAAGCATAATATAGCACTCGAGTTGGAAATTTTAAAACTGATCATAATTTAAAAAAGGGATGACCGATGACCATTATTCATTTTCATCAATTCAAGATAGAGCTTTGTTTCACATGGAAAGAAGCAAGTTCTTGACAAAAAATGGAATTCAATGTCATGAAGGAACTCAACAAACAGGCAACAATAACTATTTTCTTGGATCAATTCTTTCATTTGTAAAATTTGCCCAACCTTTCCTTCCCCTCGAAACCCTAAGACCCAAAGAAAACCTAATGCAAATCACATGCATGTCATGTAGCGTTTCTTTAATGTAATTGTGATCAGAGAGAGACAAATAAGGCCAAAACAAGCAGTTATTGACTATTTAAAGAAAATGAAAGGAAATAACAGACCGAAAGAAGAGGAGTTGTTGTCATGATTGTTCTTCCCCGAGGTGCTGACAACAAATGGGCTATACCCTTTAGAGTAAGGGTTTCTCCTCAAAACAGTGATCTGAAACACTTTGCTCCTTCCCAAATTGGAGGGAATGGGTCTGTGGCAAAACGAATTTGTGTGAAAAATGTTCTTCGCATGAACAGCACACAGATCCATTCTCACTTGTTGACTGCCTTTATCGTTTCTGGATCGATGACGAACGGCTAAGCTAAGAAGCGAGAAGGATAGAATTGGAAAAATAATTTTAGAAAAATAAAGATAGTGAGTGGAGCAACAACAGAAGACGATCACGAAGAGGATGATGAAATGAAAGACACTAGTACGATTATGAAAACGACGCTTTGGAATTGGAAAGAGAGAATATGCTTTATTTTAACCAAATTGTGTGGAGGTCAGCACTGGCGTACGTTAGCCACAACCTCCTATGTGATCTAAAACTGCGCTGACGAGCTTAATTATGGCCTACGCTACGCAAAAATAAGATCAATCTAATCCGATTGCTTGCCAATAGTTACCTATCGATTCCTCTCTCCAAATCAGTTAGAACCATCAAATAAATAATCCTCGTTTGAACAATATGTTAACTTAATCTAATTAGGTCGTAAATTGAGTTAGATTGACTCGTCATTTTTTTTTGGAAAAAATAAAATATTAAAAAATAAATATCTCATAAATTCAGTCATTCATAAAATAAATAAATAATTTAAACATAATATCTTAATAACAAAAATATTACGTTACTACATTATCTTATCACAAATACTATATAAACAATAGAGGTGTTATCATCACAAGTTAAATAAATTTAAAATAAAATAACAAAATAACATGAAAATACTCTTATGTATTTCTTATTATAAGACAAAATTTAGAATGAATTGATGATTTTTTTTTTAGTATTGTGAAATTCGGTTCAGTCCGATTCAAATCGGAATCCGATGGTCTAACTAGGCGGATTCCATTATTGGATTGATCACATAATTGATCCAGGATAATCCGGCCAAATTTGGCCCGGTAGATAACTGGATCCCGGTTGAATTGGTCCGATCCGGGTGGGTTTTACAATTTTTTTTATAAAAGAATATATAATTTTTTTTCTAAAAAGAAAATTTTGGATTTTGGATTTTTTTTAAAAAAATGAATTTTAAATTTTGGATTATTATCAATTGTTATTTTAAATTTTGGAGTATGAATGAATTTTTCTTACTCAAATAATATTAGTTATATACTTATATAATTTTAAATTTTTAATATATATCAGGTCAAATCAGACCAATCACTGACTCACTAGTTGGATCACTAACTCACTACCTCGATCGAGTCAATGCGATTTCACAACTATGATTTTTTATAAGGCATTTCACAATTCTTATGTAATATTTAATTTTTTATTAGCTGTTATTATTAAATATTTTAAAGATATTTTCATGTCTTAAATATAAACAACACTTTTTTTTATTTTTTTTTTCAAATATAAATAAATCTTAACTTATAAAGTCTTATTTAATGAGATTATAATCAGAATATCCTTTATTTAATATAGTTAGACTTTTTTATATTTAATATCAAATTTCAATGAAAGGTAGTTTAGGAAAAAAGATTATTTTTTAGAAAAATGATAAGAACACTCTCATTCACATACATTTTTACTTATGACTGAAATTTATTGAAAATGATAAAATCTAGTGGGTCTCACATCACATTTAATGAATTTCTCCTGATTTTATAATTTTCAATAAATTTTCATCAATTAGAGAGTGTTTGAAGTAGTGTGTTAGAGAATGTGTTTATAACACTTTTCTATTTTTTTTAATTAGAATGATATAATTTAATAGAGTTAACTAATTTCCTAAATAAGTGTAAAACATGTCTTTTTCTTCTAATAATCAATACTGGAGAGAGTATTTGTACTTTTTATTGATAGTGATTCACAATACTCTTAGACTTTTGATATTTTCACATCACTCATAACAAGTTAATCATTATTAATAAGGATAAAATTGATACATAGTAGTATTTATTTTAAAAGTCAATAAAATGAACTACATTAATTCTTTTTATTGGTTTGTGTGATTATCTCCAAAGGACCTTATTAGACCACAGGGGGTAGGTCACAAAATATCATGTCCAATGGAGTTCTCCAAAGATGTTTTGGTGCAAAAAAAGTGTTGTTTTGCCTCAAAACCACCAAATGGGGGGATGGAGGTGGTAAAAACAATATCATGTTTAAAGATAAAATGCCGGGACATCAAGTGGACCTTCCAAGGAGGGAAGAAGTGAATTTAATAGTAAATAACATATTCATGATTGATTTTGAAAAGGGAGATCATATGAAGCCCAAATGTTTTATGGATTAAAATATTCTTCAAGAGTTGTAGAAGCTTTGGCATGAGGCTATAATTGTGGAGTTTATTTGAAAGAGCCTTAGTTTCTTTCATGATGCATGGTAGGTTGAAAACAATATGGAAATTGATAGACAATTTTGAAGTGGTGGATGTAGGGCACAATTTTTACATGGTGTAGTTTGATCTTTTGCAAGATAGGGAAAATTTGATTAGCAAGGGTCTTTGGACGATTTTTGATCATTATATTGTTGTTCAAAATTGGGTTCTTGACTTTGTGTCTTCGAAAGAAAATACAAAAAGCACGTTAGTTTGGTTATCATTTCTCTGTTTAGGTATGAAGGAAAACTTGTTATTAGCATTGGCAACAGTAATTTATAGGCCAATTAAGGTGGACATTAGGACCACTGATGTTTTGAGAGACAAGTTTGTACAGGTTTTTGTTTAGATAGACCTAAATTAGCTTATACTGGAAAGAGTTTGGTTCTACAATCATTGGTTCCATGTAGAGTAAGGGGTACTTCACCTTATTTGCAAGAGGTGTAGCTTGTATGTGCATACTAAAATACATGAAACACATTAGAATCAAGTTTGAATAGTGTGTTAAAGAGAACTTAAAAGTTCAACTTTTTCGAAAATGATTCCACAAGTATAAGTTTAGAAATTTAGTTTGTAAAACGATATCATCCAACTCTATATGCCTAAGAAAGTTTTTCAAAAATAAGGTTTTTGAAAAGCTTGTGCGTCCAAATATGTTTATGTAAGAAAACAAAGAAAAAACACAATAATAGAAGTAAGAATACTTATTTTTTTTACTAATTCACTTAATCTTGAATTACATTAAGCTATCTTTCAATCTTATAAGAGTGACACTAATCAATAAATGATAATAACAAGTATTTTATCGTTGTCACTTCTGACGATAAAACATATTTTCTAAATCACTTCTGACACATCCACAATCTCTCATTGAGATTGCTAAAACCCTAAGTATTCTTTATTCACTAAGTCATTTTTTACTTTCCAAACAACAAAATTAAGCAATTAAATACAAAAACTTTGCTAAACAACAATCATGGATGATTGTCCAAAGAAGAAAGCATAATTTATCATAGAGTTTTTCAGCACTTCATTTTTCACACCATTGATCAAATAAAAAACATCTTCGTAACTGAATTCTTATCTCCAACCAATAAAAAAAAAAAAAATCAGTTTGTGATGAGATGCCGCACATAGTTTATTTATTGATGTTGTAAAAAAAATTTTTATTCATATGTTTTTAATTTGTGATTTGTCTCGTGTTTTATTCTTTCTTTCTAGTGCTTGATACGGAGTTTCCATTCCCTATTTGGTTTGAACCCATTGTTTACCTTTGCATATACAAATAATAATGTAGTATTAATTGATTTGGAAAACGATAATTTAAAGGATATAGAACCCAATATGAAATATCTAGCTCTACCTCGGAAACCAAGCATTTGTGTGTATTCCTTTTCAAGGCTAGAGTTAAGTGGAAGATGGGGTTGTCAACAGCAAGGACAAGCATAGGATCAGTTTGTATTTGTGCCATCTCAAAGCCTCTCCGCCGTCACTGCCATTTCCTCCCAACCTCTGTTTCTCCTCTCTTCTGTACGTTCGTTCTTTCTTCCCTTCACCTTTTTGTTATTACTTTCCATATGTAACTGATGGATATCCTTCCCCAACCCAAGCCAGGAAAATTTAATAAAGAGTCTATATTCTTAAAAGATTCTTAGAAATCCAGCATCAACAGTCTAAAGTGAGCCATGAAACTGTTTAAAAATTTATTCTCTTACAGTGCCTTTGGTTGAAAAATCATGTCATCCTCATGCCTATAAATTAAAATTTTGTTGGGTGATTCTGTCACTCAACCCAAGTCAGAAATTTCTCTTTATCTCTTATTTTACACATTTGTTAACATTGTTTTCATTACTTTGCTAAATGACATATAATATTATAATGTTACTTGTCTGCTTGGATTAATCTATTAGACACGGCACTGCTTATTTTATTTTCTCTCTTCAAGCATGCAGTGAGTGGTTGGATCCTACATTGGACCCCAAATCCTGCCATTAAGATCAAATTGAGTTAGTTCTTGAGTTTCTTTTTTTATTTATTAGTTACTCAAAATTCCTGAATTACATCACATACTTAATAGCCTCCTCTCAACATATTTACCTTGTTGAATGCAATTCTTCAGCATGTCTTCAGAAAAAGTGCAATTTGAATCTTCAAAAACCAGTTCAAGATGCTGCAGACTCAAAAATATCATGTAGCTTAGTGAATGTGGAAGATGGGATAGATGATGAAGCATGTGAATTAGTCAGTGGAGTGGAGCTTTCACTTGAGGAGGGTGATGAAAATATCCGTGCTTATCTGTTCAAGGCAGTAAAAAATAACAATGGAACTGGCCTATTGCTTCTTTCAGATGTTTTCGGGTTTGAGGATTCTTTCACTAGAGATTTTGCATATCGGGTAGCTTGCAATGGTTACAAGTATGTTCCTCAACTCCTATATATCAACGCGCATTAATTGTATAATGGCTGCATTCACGTTCTAAACAAGTTTGCAGCATTCTAGTTCCAGACTTATTTCGTGGAAATCCATGGACAAAGGACCAGCCAGATCCAGATGTGTTTGAAAAATGGATTGCTAGACAAAACCCAGAGAGGATCGCAGAAGACATTACCAGATGGACAAAATGGCTGGTTGATGAATTCATGGCTGTAGGAATTTCCAAGAAACTTGGCATTATTGGATTCTGCTTTGGAGGTGACCAAGTGTTGAAGGTGCTGGCCAAAGACCAAGGTGCTTGTTTTGGCACAGGAGTCTCCTTTTATGGTACAAGGATAGATCCCCTTGCTGCTTCTGATATAAAAGCTCCTGTCCTGTTTATTTTAGGGGACAATGACCCACTTTGCCAGGTAAGTGAAATTGAGAATGTTGAGAAAAAAATTGCTAGTGGCTCCAAAGTAGTCTTATTCCCAGGTAGAGGTCACGGATTTGCCCACCGACCTGGATCTCCTGAAGAAGATGTGGATGCTGAACAAGCCTATGTGATTATGAGAGACTGGCTATATGATCATTTGGTTGTATAATATTATATGTATTGTATATATGCAACACTTGCTTCTTAACATGTCAATAGTGACCTGTCAACATTTTGAATACATTCTCTTTTCAGTCAAGGAAATTCCCATGTACTATCATAATTCTAGAGCCGTTACTTGATGATGCATAATAGTTTAAATTAGGAACATATGACTCAAAAATGGTGTTTTCGGTACATAGAAATAGGCAATTTGGTTTGAGAACCTAAACATATGGAAGGAAGCTACATTGATCTTAAATTTGAGGCGAGTGAACCCATTTAAGAGGATAAAGGTATTTTTCTTCATTTACAATACTTAAATATTATAAATATTAGATCCTGCTTATGAAATATTACATTCCTTGTTACTTGAACCAACATAGCATAAGATTTTAAACCTGAAATTTATGAGGCTAAGTAATTTGTATACAATTAAAATCAGCCTACTGTTGCATCTAATTACTTTTGACTTTAGTGTTTTTTTGTTCGGTAACATTTAGATTTCAAGTGAATGCCATTTTAGGTTTTTCATAAAAGATACTTTTAGTTTAGGTCACACAAGAAATTTAATTATTTTATAAAAATGATTTAAGAAAGAATAATTCTAAATCCTCCTATTTCACCCTCCTACTATCTTTTATAGTAAGTTTTAAATGTGTTTTCTTTATGTTTGTATTATTCGAAGGACAATATTGAATATATTTAAATAATAGAAAAAAGGTTATATACAAAAAGCGTAAAAAAATTTACATGGTCATTCAATCACAACCCATCATGTATATGATAAGTTTGTTGACTTTTAAAATAATTATCTTAAAGTAATTCAAACGATGAGTTGTGATTGTATGACAATGTAAAACGGTTTTACATCGTGTAGAAGCAAATAACATAAAAAGGGGGTTGAATTGTGTTTTTAGAAATTTAAACATTTTTCTTAAGACTGAAAAACACGTTTATCATTTGATGAAAATATCAAACAATGAGAAAAACAAAAGAAGATATAAGATCTACAAATAAATTCAAAACCCTTTGTCAGTTAAACAACAAGAAAACACACAAAGAATTTATACTGGTTCGTCTCAACCTCAAGATTACATTAAGTTCTTGGCAACCACCAAGTTTTCACTAACTTATCAAAGTTACAAGTATTGTTCACAATCACTTCTGACTTTTACACTTGCAAGCTCTACTCCAAACTTGACTTAAACCCCAATATTCTTTGTCCTATCAAGTCTCTACTGATCTCTAAACAAATCAATAAGATTTGTTGAAAGATTATTCACTGATTAAAGTATAATTGTCTAATAGACAGATATATCACTTAACACTTTTAGTCTTTTCTCTCAAGGTGTATAAGATGTTTTGAAAGTTTGTTATCTTTACAAGAATTTACATAAAGCTTTACAAGAAAGAATGAAAGAATGATTCACGTAGGTAATTTGTATCTTGTTTCTTCAAAGCTTCTTCTATATATAACATTCATCTCCATGTATTTGTTGTCTCTTAACAGTTGGATTCTTCACTCTACTTTTCGTTTGAGGTCTTGAGTATGTTGGGGCATTTAATGCTAGTATTAAATGCGCGTTCTTTCTTCGTGTAAAGTTCATAGGATAGCGTGTCATGTACTTAAACAAAAAAGTCATTTCTTTCATCATAGTATGTCTTCAACAAAAGACTGCACCTTTTGATGAGAATCAACATCTTCCAGATTGTGGACTTCATTTATTCTTCATAGGACTTTGATAGACCTTAAGAGAATATTTTTTGCATGATTGAATCTCAGACATAAAGTATTAAATAAAAGTCTTAAATGCATTACTTAAATGTTATATTAGATCGTCTTATGAATGTTAGACGCACATAGACATATCATGATCTGATAACATATCAGACATGATTTTTATCATTTGTATTTATTTGCATTTAATCAAAATAATTAGGAGTCCTGATACATCTTTAAAATATAAACGTCTTTTAACTTAACACACCGTCAATGCATAGACATTAAACTCTTTAAATAATTGAAAATGATAATAATAAACCTTTTTAAATAAGATGTAAAATCAAAGTGAATCTTTTAAAAAATAAATATCATTTTGAACTTTTTAAATAAGATAAAAGATCAAAGTAATTTTTTTAAAAAAATATAAGGACCTTTGATGATAAAAAAAATAAAAGACTATTTTAAATAAAATAAAAGAATAAAATAATCGTTTGCCCTTCAAAGTATTAGTACTCCTTGTGTAACATACATCTCCAAGGCAATTTACCTTAAAAAATGGTGGCCTTATTTACTTTTCAATCCGAGATTATTTAACAGATGAACAAGTTAACACTCCAAATCTAAAATAGTTAAAAAAACACAATTAATAAAACTGAAAATAAAAAATTACAAGTTCAAAATGTTTTTTTAGCATTAAGAGATATTAATTTTGAGAATAGTATTTAAATAAAATAGTAAATTACTCTTATCAAACAAGTTTTTTTTTTTTTTTTTTAAACGGTTAAGTACCAAAAACAAACCATAAATTTGTGTCAAACCTGAAAGAAGTTGGGATACAATTCAGGATAATAAACTAAAAATTTTACATCTTAATAAATCCAAATTATATATGAATTTAATGGTTATATTAATAAAAAAATTCATTATCAACCAATCAAAAATCACAATACATATAACTCAAATTCGTAATCTCAACTTGATCCTTTATCTTCTAAAGAATCCATTTGGTCATTTATCTTTTTAAAATGATTCAAAATGATCATTTCATTCGTCTATTGGTAACGAAGGTAGGGTTGATAACACAAGTAGAGGAAGAAAAAGATAGAGAAGAAGCTTATATTTTATAACAATTTTTAATCGCCATCATTTTTATCTCATTAATAACATTAACATTAAATAGATAAAAGGATCATTCTAAACCAGATTACAAAGATAAAAGATCAAATAAACTTCTTAAAAAATAAAAGACCAAACTTGAACATAAAAAATAAAATAAAACTATTATAAAAATCAACAAATTCTTACATGACAAATTATGATTAGATAACAAAATTCAACATTATAATGTCATTAAATTTATTAATATTTTACGTTAATTATCAATATATCTTATTGAATAATTTGATTTAACCAATTAAACTGATTGAATCATCGCCTGTAAATTCAGTTAAATCACCAATCCTATCCTAGAATATACTTAGAAGTTAGATCAGATTCAAAGTAAAGCAAATAGAAAATCACATCTGAAGAAAACTTCCTTCGCTTTTTCAATCCTTCTCCACATAAACATTACTTAAGATTACAGGAAATCAAAAGCGTAAAAGCTTAGGAATAAAATATACGTCATGTTCATTTATGAAATCATGGTAGTGCAACATTTTGAAGAGCTATAATGCTGTAAGGAACTTCAACAATCACAACAAAATTCTGATTCACCACCGTCCAGGAACCAGGATCCGTTATAGCTTCTACTCAGAATCCTGCACATTCAGGAAACAGAAGCAAGAAATACGTTATGTTCCAATCCAGTTCTTTAAATACACATATGTTGCCACCATGAGCAAAACTAACAAACTGGTGCCCAACCTCATGGCTGGGGAATCTCCGATTACATGTAAGAACACATTCAATTATTTTATTTCAATGGCCGTATGTCAATGCAATTTATGTTCCAATTAATTCCCATCACAAAAGATAATTGCTTTCCTCTTAATGAAAGTTGCAGGTACAGCCTTCCAATAAAGAGAAATTCCTACATACCTGAAAATACTATACTTATCAATCAAATAATCCAATAAAAAAACAAACACATAGGAAAGCTAATAATAACAGAAACTAGGAAAGGTAATAATAAGGAATATCGGATTACAATCAGCACTAGTATTTTAGCGAGAGACACAACAAAAATTTTATCATATGATAGATGATACAAGATTATAAGAAAATTTCAAATATCCAAGTTATAAAGGCTAGTGAGCCAATTTAGACTAATTCACTTCCACATGTAAACCACACATACAACCTGTTTCTTTGATCACAACAACTCTGCCTACAAACTTCCTCTCATCTTAAATTTATTTTCTCATTTTTACCATTATCAATTTCATATTCATAGTTACCAATCCTGAAAGCAACGCATAGCAGCTAGCCTAGTAAATGCTATAAAGAGGTAGTGGATAACAAGATTACTGCTATTTCAAATATTGTAATACAGACTAAATATTGTAGTACATCCATATAAATGCTCAAAAGTTATCCAAAATTAAAGAAATTCATCATAAATATTGTCATAGTCTACACAAACAACCACCACCAATCTAGGAGCAATAAGAACATGGGAATCAAATGAAGTAAAAAAATGAAAGACGGTGAAGTTCATAGTAAAAGAAAAAACAAAATATATTAGATAAAAAATTTAAGAAATGTGAATTGTTGTTAAGTAAGAAAGAAGAAGAACAAACATAATATTGTTTTGAGGAGTGCTAGGAATACACTCTTTCTGATAAACTCTTCTATTGGTAAAAATTTATTGCAAATATACAAAATCAGGAGAGATGTTCATTAAATAAGATGTAAGACCCACAGTTTTTGTGATTTCCAATAAATTTCAACCAATGAGAGTTTGTTCAAGAGAGTGTTAGACACTGCTCCCAGCATTACTTCTTTTTTTGTTAAACAAAACTAAAAAGTTCAAAGTAGAAAAACGAAAAGAACACAAAAATAAGTAAATAAAGGGTCTTGCTAACAAGTGCCTGGGCAGGGCACTGTTAAGGAATAAAAGTGAAGTAGGAGCGCATTTTTTAAAAAATCACAGGGGAGCTAATTTTTCTGCATCCCAATAAAAGGCTTTCCCTTTTTACTTCCTTAACCAGTGCCCTAAGGGCACACTGGTTTGCATTTGTCATAAAATAAATAAAAAAACAGACATTTGTGAGCTGTTACGTGTAAACAAAGACTAAGCTCTGATGGGTGAGCGGAGACCAAAGGAAGAACAGAGAGTCAGAGACCTATAAGCAATGTTATGGCTGGGTACATGGATGGGCCAGAAACAAATGTCGTCTAGTAGTGGAGGTCACTGGGTCAGATAGACTTCAAAACAAAAGTAACATTTTTCCTGAATGATTGGAGGAAAGTTTCAAATCCAATGATGTTTCTAAAGCAAAAGACTCACTAGAAACCGTGAGACTATCAACAACAAAAAAAGAACTTAAAAGTCAAGGGTAAATGTGGGTTTTCAACCCTTGTTTGAAACAGTACTTGCAAGTTGCCACAGCCACATTTTTTCTGCGTTAGTGGCCACGATTTTGAGTGTGATAGTCGCGACCTTAACCAAGATGCAAATCATAATAGTCAATTGCATTCAATATATCATTTTTGGGCTGCTCCGCGCCATTATTTTGGATTGACTACTATGATGCAAATGAGAACCTATAGCTATCACCTGCTGCAACACAACTTGATGCAATGGCACTATATCACTGCCACTGTCCATGATTTACAACTTTGTTCCATTTCCAGTAAGTATATGTTAAATCTTAAACACTAACACTAACTCTGCCTACTAATAACTTTTGACATAAGACATATGCTTTGGACAATCATGCCAAATTATATGATAAGAACCTTGGGAGAACCACACCATAAGCTAACCATTGAAGTTGGAGAGCCCAAATCCTTAAAAATGCCAAAATCCCATACTTCCAATGTGGGACTAAAGTCCCATACCTTGCAATTGGATCTAGCATTATACTCCCTCCTTCCCTAAATATAAGACATTGTTTTGAATTTCCTTGTCCCTTAAGACTCTTTTCTAATTGTCCCTTGCATTAATTATTTTAGTCCAACAATAATAAATGCTAGGAATTGTCTCTTTCTCTCTCTTATGAGGATTGGAGAACTGACGAATTTAGTTTTGAAATTAAAACTCCACTATTATTATTCTCTCTCCATACATTAATTACTTAAAGGTAGTTTTAGAAAAATGTTACAATTAAAAACAAATTTAATGTTAATGACTAAATTAACCAACTTTCTTAATATGGGTAAATTAGTTAACAATATCTTATAATTAGGGATGGAGGGAGTATATAAACAAGAAAATAAAAGACAAATCCTACCTGAGTAGCAGTTTCAGAGACCTTAGGTAGGGGTAAATTTGTTGGAGGTCCATCAAACAGACGAGAACATTCTGCATATGCAGATCCAATTCCAACTCCAGCACCAAAAGCAATAGATGCCCATCGAGTCACAGGACTCCCTAGTACAACAATCAGAATTGGAGAAAATCAATAATATCAACAATTTGGGGAGGTATCATCCACAAAGATTCAAGTCCTCATTCAATGCAATGCAAAACTAGCCCATTAAATTCAGGGGTGGGGGAGTGCGTAAAGGCATATAATACTTACAAGATGATTGTATTGTATAATAAAAGATATAATAAACACCAATCTAAACCACCAACATGTATAAATAACTCAACCTTGCTTTTTGTAATATAAACAGAATCAGTAGCTTAAATTGATTATAAATACCAAATTTTCTAATTAAGATGAGACTACTAATGACAAGACTAATCATGACACTCACCCAACAAATTGGCTTATATGTCATACTTAGAAAATTGAACAGTAATCCTTGGCTTAAATGCCTTCATGGGGTAATTCAAGTGGCTGCATACTAACCATATATTCTTTTTTCAAACTGACATTGGCCTTCAATGCAACCATAAAAGGCTTAGAGGCAGTACTATGCAACAGCATAAGTCCAATTTAGCAAGACAAATAAGACTTTCAAAATTTATTTTCTCAATGCACACAAAAAGATATAATAAAGAAAAAAATGCACGAGATTGCAGTAATTTAGTTAAACAGTTTTCATCCAGATCTGCATGTGCAAAAACATGGTAAAGCATTAAAGTTATCAAACAATATTATCGTCGTACTAAAATTAAAAAAAAGGCTTAAATATGTTTTACGTTCCTACAAATATAGTGTCTTTTGTTTTTTAGCCCCTGCAAAAAAAATGGATTTTGCCATGACAGCAGACTAAAAACAGAAACCACTATATTTTGCAGGGACGTAATGGCATGGACTAAAACGAAAACCACTATATTTTTTTTGGGACAGAGAACAAAAATTGCTATATTTTGCAAGAACATAGAAACAAATTGCTATATTTGCAGGGACATGAAATGTGCTGCTACAGCAAGTTCATGGAAGGAACCAAAACAAGTGACAATGGACATTACAAGGATAAAAAACCAAGACAAAGAACATTGAAAGGACTAAAAAAATCACTATATTTGTAGGGACTTTGAACATATTTAAGCCAAAAAACAATGCTATTTTGTAGAAGCTCCATTAATATGCCAGTTGATAGAGTATGATAGACTACATAAACAAAACATTGATGTTTGAGTGATTTTCACCTCAATGTTTGCAACGAATCAAGTAAAGTGTCATTTTAATAAAAAAAAAGTACAGGTTTAGGGTTAGGGGTTCGAACAATTGAAAGATGTCAAACAATAATACCAGTGAATATTTTCTTAATAGGATGTAATGTTTACAATACCCTAATATAATACTCCTATTTCTACTAATAATTAGATCAATACTAGTACCACTAGTACAATATCAGGTCAACTAAGAAAGAGACCAAGTAATCAAATAAAATAAATAAGGAAACAGAATCAAGATATATAAGGAGCCATTTGTTTGAAAAAACATTTTCTGTTTTCCAAAGTTTGTACAGGAAATAGTGCAAACAACTTTTTTCTGTTTTCTATTTCTATTTTCCATTTTCACTTTTTCCTATACAAACTATTGAAAACAGGAAACAAAGTAAAAACAGAAAGCATTTCTCAAACCAAACAAAAACCAAAAAAATCAGTAAACAACTCTAAAATTGCTAGCTCAATTAGGGGTCTAACTGATTTCACAACATACTAAAAATGTATTCGAAGATAATCCAAAGATATAATAAATATATTCTAACACTCACCCACAAGCCAAGGCCTAAGACAAATAAGTGAAATAACACACACAATCCATCTTAACCAAAAGCTATCACCCAAAAGAGAAGAGAAACTTGGCCCAAGGGGAGCCAGCATAAAGAAGAAAAATAAGAGCAAAGCCAAACAATACAATGTCCAAGAACAAAAGGAGATCCAAGAATGACTCTGGCTTTCAAACTTGCAACATTGTTCACCCTTGATTGTTCCTTTCTGGAGGACTGAAACCACAAGTGTGTTTGGATGGGTGTTAACAAAATTGATTTTGGTTAGAATTGATTTTGAAGTAATGTGTTTCAGTGATTTATGTTTGGATGATTTCGGTTAGAATTGATTTTCAAATAAAATTCAGTATAATTTTTTTTATCCAATGCTGAAACTACTTAAAGTTACTTCAGCTCATAATCAATTCTGGACACAGAATCAATTTTGAACTCTTCTCCAATGTGGAACCAAACATGTGAAAAACTATCTAAAATTAATTTTGAATGCAAAATCAATTCTATAATGTGAAACCAAACATGCACTTAGGCAACTACTGCTCACAGATCTGTAAGACCCTTGGCTGCCAGAAACACGGTCTGCAGCAGAAGCCTCCAAAATCATCACAATTTTAGATGATACTGGAATGATCTCTGCCCAACCCAGAATTTACTGATATTCACACAAAAATTAAACTCAGTTACGAAACAGAACAGAACACACCAAAACATCAATGATCTTGCCAGAATCTCCTCTGGTCAAGCCAGAGGTCATTGCCCTGGGACATTATGATAGGTGTTTTATATATTTTTTTTGTATTAGGCAAACTCTTATGAGTTTACAAGTGGAGTCTGAGCATATTTCTGTTTTATAAAAGTTTGTTCCTCGAGCACTTGAATAGAGTACATGAAGAAAATAGAAGAAGATGATGAGAAAACATCTCTTTTTCCTGTTTTCTGGTTTTCAAAACACTTGTTTTGGAAACAATGAGAAATTGATTACTGAATGTGAGAAAGGAATCAAATAGACTTTCAGGCATAATGTGGCACAGGTTTCAAACTTGTGCTGTGAATGCACTAGAAAGCAAACACACAGAGAGAATATCTTTGGGAATCTATTGGGATGATAGTGGATAGAATAGGGAGGAATTTGGGAGACTCATTCTCATCTAGGGTTAATAAAATAGGCAACACCAAGTACTATCTAATAAGAATATCTGTTGTCGGAAACAAGAAAAAGATGTAGGATTTTCTTCAGCACATCCTCAAACAAAGAGCAACAATACTGGAGAGAGAGAGAGAGAGAGAGAGAGAGAGAGAGAGAAAGTAGTACTGACTGAAAAATAGGAGACCGCCGAATGCACCGGCGGTTGCGGAGTAGACGAAGCGACGGACGGTGAGATCAATGCAGGCGTCCCATTTGGCATCGATGTCAAATTGTTGCGGAATCATTTCCTTCTTCTCAGCCATTGAACTTGAACCACCTCTTCTGCGTAGTATACTTCTACTTTTTTCTTTTTCTTTTAATTTTTTTTTTTTTTTTTACCTTTTGATTTGATTCTGGGTTTTCTTCTTCCCCCAGCCCCTGCTTGTTATGAGAATATATATGTGCTTTCGGATTCCGGTGAATTGAGTTTCTTTTCTCATCTGGGCTTTTTCGATGAAGAGACCTCGTCCTGTATCCTTCAAGGAACTGCTATTCTCATATCCGTTTCTGCTATTCTCACCCCATACCTTTTTGGAACTTTTCTTATTCTAAAAATACCCTCCTGTTTCACGAAAATGCGATTCCTTATAATACCACTTCACACTCTACAAATCTGTCAAATCATTCCATTCCCATACCACTTCCAACATTCAATCTTATGGACGCATCAAAATTGACTCTTATGAAACCAGCTCAAGAGGATTCGAGCTAACTTGCGGATGCATTATATGTTGAGAGAGCATGTCCTTAGTTTCCCTGCTTGATTGCAGAGAAAGGGCAATGGCAAGTCAAGGTCGTGTATATGGCTAGGCAATTAAGGCAAATGCCTTAGGCCTCATATGTTTTTTAATTGTTTACTATACATATATGATATAGTAAACTAATGGGAATTAACTTCATGTTTTGACATTACAAAAATAATAAGGTTTAATTTCACATACATTTATGTTTTTTCTCTCCCTGTGAGAAGCTTCCTCTCTCCATAAGAGCTTTCCTATACCTGTGAGAATTTGATCATTTGCTTTGTTTTTGAGTGAACCTGCAATCTCCATACCCCTTACCCTTCCCCTCCTTCTTCCTACCTAACTATGGAAACACTAAACATTGAGAATCTTTCCATTGGAGATGACCCTAGACTTGAGATTAACATTGATTCTAAAGATGAAGAACAAACAGACTTCTCCCTGTGCTTAGTTGGTCGTTTTGTGCAAGAAAGATTTTACGCAGCCACATAATGAAGGAGCGTATGTCCTTAGTTTGGAAACCCTTCCAAGGAGTGACCATCACCGATCTAGCACCAGGGAAATTCTTGTTCCAATTCTATCATGATGTTGATTATCAGAGGTTGGTTAAAGGTGGCCCATGGAGTTTTGACAGAAACATTCTGATTTTGGGAGCAATCAAAGAAGGTGAAGACCCTGCCAAGTGCCAACATCCCGTTATTTTATGTGCCATTTTAGATCCAAATTCATAAAATCCCAGCAGGTTTTATGTCCAAACAAGTTGGTGAGAGACTTGGTAATTTCATTGGCCAATATCTGGAGTATGATGAGAAGAACTCCTCCATTTTTTTGTTGTCCTTCATGCGTATATGAGTGCTTCTGGATATCCATACTCCTCTCCTGAAAACGAAGAAGATTAAGAAACCAGGTAGAGAACTTAAGGAATTTGCTTTCAAGTATGAACGACTTGGCTTTTTCTGTTATTTTTGTGGACTCTTAGGCCACACTGAGGAGCATTGCCGCTAACTGCAGTTCTTACCCCTTGATGATGGTAAACGTGGTTGGGGTCTTGAGTTGAAGGCTTGATGAGGACCAAGAATTGCAAGGCCCCATGACAAGGGCAAGATCAAAGGAAGCACAAGAAACATTGGATCATGAAGTGAACTACTTCCTTTCTCAGGCATTGGGTCAACATATCAACCTTGTCTTGAGTTCAAACACCAATCCGGAAGAAGAGTTCAGATTACTCCAATTGATTCAAATGAGTGAAGAGCCAAAAG
>PYAF01002382.1:105392-133100 GCA_007407185.1 Glycine tomentella
TTTCCCGCCTTTTTATTTTTATTCTATTTTTTTTAGCATATTGTTCATGTTAAATTCATTAATTTTGCTCTGCACTTTTCTTCATATTGTCTTTATCTTTATTTTTTCTTCGTCAAACACTTGGCATGTACCTTTTTCTTATGTTTTAACAAGAAGCCTTTTCAAGGACGATCCGTAAAAACAATGAACCCCGTATTGGAGCATTGCCGCTAACTGCAGTTCTTACCCCTTGATGATGGTAAACGTGGTTGGGGTCTTGAGTTGAAGGCTGAAGCTCGCTTAAATTTTGGACTTGGCTCTTCTCCCTATCTGCACGATGGCAGAGCTTCATCCTAGTGGCAAACTCTGACAGAGAAGGGACAATTCAGTGGTGACATTAATTGCCCAGACAAATCATTAAATGGCAATCATAAGGAAGACAAACATCTATTTTCAAGAATTCAAGATTCCAATCTCCTACAATTAAGCAATCAGTTACATCTCCTATTAATGCCAATAAAAGTGGGAATCAAGAGGGGGACAATGGCAATCATAGGCTCATAATTGGTGATAAAAAAGAAGGGTGGCAGAAGCTGATGCAATCAACAAGGATTTGAACGTGAATTCAAAAGTCATTGATGAGCCAATAAATATGGCTTTTAATGTGAATGCAAAAGTTATTGATGAGCCAATGCAAGAATCCAACATCAATGAACCACAGTGCCCTTCTCCTTTTTTTAATGGTAGGCCCTGGCAGTCGGGCTCACCAGGGACAATAAGCATCATCAGTTGGAACTGTCTGAGGTTCTGGCAACCCGAGCACAATTCCAGTTCTCTAGGACCTTATCCGGTCATATCATGTTTATGTGATTTTCTTGTGTGAGACTCTGGTTCATACAAGACGTATTGAAGAAATAAAAACTTGGTTTTGATTCATGTTTTGCAGTGGACGCTAATGGCAGGAGTGGAGGTTTAGCTCTGCTATGGAGGAAACCATTCAATTGTCATCTTCTCAACTTCTCCCCCAATTTCATAAATGTCTAGATCCATCTTGACAATCAACCTTCCTGGAGACTAGTTGGCTTCTATGGTTTTCCTAGCAGAAACCAAAGAAGGGACTCTTGGAACCTCCTGCGAACATTGGCTCATGACTCGTCTCTCCCTTGGTGCATTCTCGGAGACTTTAATGACCTATTGTTCAATGACAAAAAGATTGGTCTTGTAGATCATCCAAACTGGCTTCTCAACGGATTCAGGGAGGCTCTCTCTGATTGTAGCCTTCATGACATTCCCATGGAAGGACATCAATATCATGGGCAAGAAGACGCAACAAGCGCGTCTCAATTGTAGAAAGACTAGAACGTGGTTTGGCTATTATGGATTGGTTCGACCTCTTTCCCAACTTCAAGCTGATCAATGGTGTGTCCTCTAAATCTGATCACTTTCTTATCATCATCACACTTGACGCCTTGAAGAGGAATTAAGTGACGTTGTCAAAACTAGTTGGGACAAATCTCTTCAAGGAGACTTCTTATCCAAAATCAATCTTTGCTCTGCTGAAATGAACACGTGGAGAAGACACAGCAGAAGGAATTACTTTGATCAAATTGAAGCTTGTCGCAAGGAGCTTGACCAGTTGCGCCAATTTATCAATGTCGAGGATGCAATCCATTACCAGCACACCAATACCAAACTCAAACAGTTGATTACCCAAGAAGACTCCTACTGGAAACAAAGGGCCAAAATTCTCTGGTTGCAGTATGGTGACACAAATTCAAAATTCTTTCATGCCTCTGTGCCAATGTGAGAAAGAAAAAAAAATCATTTCCTCCTTGAACCTAGAAGATGGTACCACTATTTCTTACCAAAAGGGCATATCTGATATTGTTGTTTCTTATTTCAATAAATTATTTCAATCTTACAACAGTTGTAATGATTTTCTTCCTGTTATCATTTATCAATAAAATTCCCACGTGTTTCCAATTATGACAATGACTCTCTGATAGCTCCTTTTACTATGGAAGAATTCAAATGTGCTCTTTTTGAAATGAATTCTGATAAATCTCCAGGACTAGATGGCCTAAGCCCTGCTTCCTTCAAAAAATTATGGCATATGTGTGGCCCAGAATTATTCCAAGGTGGAGTCACTTGGCTTGAATCTGGAAACCTCCCACCCCAGGTAAACAAAACCTCGATTCTCCTAATCCCCAAGAAAAATAATCCCTCAAACATGAAAGACTTTAGACCTCTTTCTGCAATGTCATCTACAAAATTATTTCAAAGTCCTTACCAATAGACTTAAACCCATCCTTCCCAAATGCATCACCCAAGAACAATCAATTTTTGTAGAAAATCGGACTATCCTAGATAATGTCCTTTTAGCCTTAGAAGTCATCCACCATATGAGATGTAAGAATAAGGGTAAGTAAGGAGAGATTGAACTCAAAATTAATATATCTAAAGCCTTTGACCGTGTTGAGTGGACTTATCTTCCAAGTGTCTTGAGGAAAATGGGCTTCCATGAAAAATGAATTTCTTGGGTACATATGTGTGTTCAATCTGTTAATTTCTTTGTGGTGGTTAATGACAATCATGTTGGCCATATTTCTCCAGGGAGAGGCCTAAGACAGGTGACCTACTGTCACCTTATCTATACATTTTGTGCACTGAGGGTCTTTCAGCTCTTCTTAAAAATAGTAAGGCAAAAGGAGATATCCATGGAGTGAAGATGTGTAGTGGGGCTTCTCCCCTATTACATATCTTATTTAATGGCGATTATTTTTTTTTTTTTTTTTTGCAGGTCAGATGAGAATGAGATTACCACTATAAAGGAGATTTTTGACAAGTATGGGGAGGTTTCAGGCCAAACCATCAATTACCAGAAATCTAGAATTTTATTCAGCTCAAATATTCAACATCCACAAAGGCAAAACATCTCTTCTTTTCTGGGAGTTTCTAAAACCATTGGATCCAACAAACATTTGGGGCTCCCATCCATCATACACAAGAGGGTAAAAGTTGTTTTTGGTTATTATCAAAGATTGCATTTGGAACCGTATCAATCATTGGATGAGTAAACTAAGGCGGGTAAAGAAATTATTGTTAAATGAGTTGCATAGTCTATTCCACTTTTTGCACGAATGTCTATTTGCTTCTTTCTACACTTGAAGATGAACTGTAGAGAATGTTGAATTCTTTTTGGTGGGGTTCAAACAATTATCAAAGAAAAGACATTAATTGGCTCAGTTGGGATAAAATGTCCATGAAAAAAGAAAATGGAGGAATGAGATTCAGACAATTGTATGCTTTCAATCTAGCCATGTTAGGGAAGCAAGGTTAGTGTTTGATGTCGCGTGGATTTCAAAGCTAAATGTTTTCCATCGGTGGATTTCTTGGAAGTCGAGTTACGGCACAATCCAAGCTTCATATGGCGCAGTATCCATGCTTCACGAGTAGTGGCGGAAGAAGGCTTGCAATGGAGAATTGGAGATGGAAATTCTATCAATGTTTGGACACAACCTTGGCTCAAAAATTCCAAAAATCATTTTGTGACCTCCAATAGCAACAATGGGAACATGGACTTACATGTTGGTGACCTTATTAATCATGATTTGCATGCTTGTAAGAACAATGAAGTGGCCACCAATTTTAATCAGATTGATGCTCAACAAATTCAATCTATTCCTCTTCTCAACTTGGAGGTTAGTGATAAACTTATTTGAAAATTCACATCAAATGGTGATTATTCTGTTCATAGTGCCTATCATAACATAATGGAGAACATGCTGGATGACTCCAACTTGAAAGCTAAAGGCAATTGGATGCTTCTATGGAAATTACATGTTCCTCACAATATCAAACTTTTCCTTTGGAGATATGCTACGAGGCTTCCTTTCCACCAGATTTAATCTTTCCAAGAAACATGTCCTTTGTGCTTGTGTTTGTGTGTTATGTGAAGCAGATAGAGAGAATGAATGACATATTTTCCTGAGTTGTGACATTGCTAAAGAAATTTGGACAGCAACAAATCTATGACACTTGATGAAGAAAATACTAAATGATCTAATCATGCTTATATACATTAGAAGCTATTAGATCAAATGTGGAAAAATTTAGTCATAAATACCTCCTACCATTACTATTTTTGATAGCTCTGAAAATGGATTGAAGTTGTCCATGTAGGAGTCAGATAATTCCTGAACACTTTGTAAGTCTTCCAAGTTCTAGCTTTCAGGCTCAGATGGTTTAAAAGCATATATCTAAGAGTGAACTCAGGGACCCCAAACATACACTATATATAGAACTAACTCAAACCATTAGAGAATTAGTTGTTATGTACACAAAATGTGGGTTGTTATAGGAACTAATACTTGATTGATATGTTGGACCATCGCAGATAACTTCCAAGACTTCATGTTTCAATTACTGCAGGATTCCAATCAGCCAATAAGATCTCACATAGGGGTAGTCTTTTGGCGTATTTGGAAGGCAAGGAATACAAAGCTTTGGGAGGAAACTTCAATACCACCTATTGTTGCCTTCAAAAATGCCCGGAAACACTACACAAAATGGAATAATATAAATTTGTTGACCAAACCACACATGCAAGCTCCACCTAGCAATAATGATATAAGGTGGATTCCTCCTCCGAATGATTTCATAACCTGCAACATTGATGCTGCTCTATTTGAAGAAACCAAAACCTTTGGCATTGGATTCTGTTTGAGAGATAAGTGTGGTTACTTCATCAAAGTTAAATCATAAATGGTTTTCCAATCCCTAGAGATGCTGAAGCTTGGGCCCTCCTCAATGCCATCCTCTGGCTCTAGAACCTACAAATCACAAATGTCATCATAGAATTGGATTGCAAAGTCGTTACAGATAATTTCAACTCTTGTAGTATTGGTAGTTCTGATTTTCATGTAATTATGGATAAATGTAGATAACAATTCTCTTCTTTTACCAACTCTAGAGTGAGTTTTCCAAAGATGCAAACTAATCTTGTATCTCATAACTTAGCAAGGGCTTTAAGATTTTACTCTTCCTCTCATGAGTTTCATTACATCCCCTCATGTATTGTTTCAAACATTTTAAATGAAATGATACAAGGGAGAGAAGAGTTATGAGCATTCATATGTGCAAAAAGAAAGATATAAGGTCGGTTGGATGGTTCAAAAGGAAGGAAAAATTACAACTTTGATCCTTTCTACTAAGAAAAACTAACCAGTAACATTTACAGATAATAAATTGTGAAAAAAACACAATAATTGTTATAGTAATCAGTCAAAATTTAATTAATTTAAAATTTTGCAAAACCTACCTGTAATTTCATTACCTATATATTTTAATATTTTCACTTCAATTTTTTTAGCACTCTTATATTGTTTCTCTTTTTCTCCTCATCTTAGTGTTGTTTTGAATTCTTTTGAAGACTTGAAGAAGCGAATTGACAAAGCCTCAAAAAAATAATTACTTATATATTGACAATACTATAATAGCTACTATTGTTAAAAGAAAATTTTCAAATTAAAAATAGTTAAATTTTATTTAACATCAACAATATTACAAGATAGATTGATCCAATGAATTAATCATTTGTATATTGAGAATTACTTGATTACAAAACTTTGATAAATAATTTTGCAGCTAAAAGACTAAAAGTTTAATATGTATATATCTTCTCTTTATAATTTAGGCTTAAATATATGAGTGTTCCATCAGGGACGGATGCACGTTATGGATTGGGGGGCAGTGTCCCTCCTTAAATCTCAAGAAGTCCAGTGGTTACTTAGGTAAAGGTGGATCTACATTTAAAAATGTTATTTTTTGAGTAATTTTTTTTATAATTATAAAATAAAGTAAAATAAAAAAATAGTTTAGACGTTTACACGAGGGAAAAACGAAAAGTATGAAAAAAGAATAATAGAAAAGATGAAAAATAAGAGAGGAGTGAGTGTGGATCTGTATGTTTGTAATTTTCATGAACGCAATGGTCACACTCTTGTTATTTTTAAGCATTGGTCACACGCTAATTTTGTCAATTTTTTCCTTTTTGAATGGTACCATTTTCCACACTCTTGTTATAATGGTTTGTTCCTTTAAATTTAACAAAAAAAAAAAATCGGTAACACTGTCCTCAAACCCTTTCTGGATCCCCTCTGCTCCATGATATATATCCACCGGTGACATGGTTGTTAATTTTTTAAAATTACAATTTGTGAAAGTTTTAAAATCGTCTGTATTCATTTTTGAATTATATTTTCTGACGATTAAAACCGCTAACATTATTAAAGGCGGAAAAAAGAGATCTGGAAGAGAGAGATGTAAAAGAAAAAATGTTGCACACCAACCCTGCCTCACTCCTTTGACGTTGTGCATCAACCTCCCTACCCTCGTCCTACGTCGCGCTCCAACCCCGCCACCCTCCTCTAATGTCACGCACCGCCTCCACCTCCAGATCTTATAGTGCACGCAACCCTTTCTCTTCAAAACACCTGTACGCTTGCGCCTTCAACGATGTTGGTGCGACCCCTACCAGAATTGTCGCGTAGCCTGCGCCCAATGCTGACGTCACTGCTTCACCTGCTCCACATTAGCGCCCTCCACACCACTTGTCTTTCATAACCACCCGCACAATTGCCGACAACCCAACCTCCACCATCAAAATGTCATGCGCCACCACCCACCACACCAAAATCCAACCGCACACTACCACACACGACAAAAATAACCCACAAGTGCGCCTCACCATAACCTGTGACGAGAGCAACAACTGATAGGTGTTTGAGATCTACATTTCACCAAAGATTTGTGTTCAACTCTAAGCGTTTTCACATCTAAGTGTTTTCAAATATGAAATTTGAGATGATTTTCACTGCAAATCCATGTTTTAGATCTTGCGTTCGAGCACAAGTTTGTGTCGTAGCATTCTTTCTCTTTTTCATCCATCTCCTATGTTTCTATGTGTCTTTTTTTTTGTTTCGATTGTGCATTGTGTTCATGTTGTTCATAGTTTTGATTGTGCATGTTCATATGTTTTTCTTAGTTTTATGTTTGAGTTGAATTGAAACGATACCATGAAAGAGAAAACGAAATGTATATCAAATCTTTTTTTCCTCCTTTAATTGATTATGGAGGTTTTTAGTTGTCAGAAATTATAATTTAAATTCAAAATGAATATTGATGGTTTTAAAACGGTCACGACTCATATTTTTAAAAAGCTAATGAGCATGTCACCGATTAATGAAACAATCTTAATGATAAAAAAATAAAACTTTTTAAATATTAAGGAAAAATTAAAAATAAAATTCTACGTATATATTAGACTAACATACATATAATTTATATAATATAATATCAAGTCCCTAAAGTTTCCTGTACACGGCCGTGTGGTAAGTACATGTTCCAGTGGAGTTTCCCTATTAGGGAATAACCAGGTATTGCTGTAAAAAAAAAGAATAATTAGGTATTTCGACGTTTCCAAATGATCCATGCAAATTAAAAAAAATCCCTATAACATCAGCATCATGCAACTCAAAACCCCTACTAATCCAGTCTGAAAGTCATAGTGTGCTCACTATTGATGCCCATTCTTTTTAATTTATGTTCTCAATTTTACGAATTTTTTATTGTGCTTTTTAGGTTAGGCTTTAGATAAACCAACTCTACATTTCTTTTCAAGGCTTCTAGAGAGAGAAGTTATTAGAAAATAAAAAAATATCAAGGAAGAAAGTATAAAATCAAGTCTCAACATGCATCAACCTTTTATATGATTACGGTGAGACTTACGATTCCATTTGAGTTTGCAATGTAATTTGGATCTTTTTAGATTTCAATAATAATTTAGGAAACTCGTTTTATATTATTAGGACATCCCTTGCATATTTTTTTTTACAGAATTCCAGCTTGTTCTATGTGCTTCTTGTTGTCTTAATTGCAATCCAGCATATTGGTCTTATCTAGAGCATGTTTTCTGTTGGGGATAGCAATTCCTTCCTTTGACTGAGCTATCTCGATTCGAAAGAAATATGGCAATCGACCTAGATGAGTATGAACGACATGACATCAAGAAGATCCATCAATCTATGGGGAGAAATTAGAGGATGACCAGCTTAAGTCTTGATCAATGATGGGGCATCCCACAAATTTTTCAACTGAGTTGGTGTTGGAAATGGAATTGGAGACTATAGAGACCTTCTCCTTTCAACTTAGTTGATGATACGAAGTTGGGAGATGCTATAGGCCTTCTTTATTTTTGATTTGGCGGTGGGGTAAAGTCAAACTGTTGAAGTGGTATTAGAATGGAGTGGCTATCAAGCTTAGGGGACAATAGAGCAAATCTTGATGAGCTTATACTTATAATTCTGAAGGGAAGCACTATGGGTTTTAAAGGAGACTATTTTTTGTCTAGAACCCCGACACCACTCAAATTAGTTTTGAAGGCTCTATAGAATGATGGGATGGGATTTTATTTAGCTTACACTGAGCTAACTGTAGACCAGTGCAAGGAAGAGGGGAACTCTTCGATAGTTGAGAAAATATCGATGGAGTATCAGGGTGTTTCTCAAGAACAAAAAAGGTTACCTCCTCCTTGAAAACATGATCAAGCTATTATCCTTAAGGAAGGAGAAACAATCCCAAATCTAAGACCCTACAGGTACCCCCATTATCAAAAGAATGAAATTGAGAAAATGATAAATGACAAGTTGATGGCTGGTATCATCAGATCAAGTGTTAGCCTATACTCAAGCCCTGTGATATTGGTCAAGAAGAAGAATGGCAGGTGGAGGTTTTGTGTGGATTATTGGTCCTTTAGTTAGGTTAAAGTCCCAAGTATATGTCTTATTCCTATCATTAATGAATTATTAGATGAATTGGGTGCAGCCTCGATTTTTTCCAAGTTGGACCTGAAATCAAGTGATCACCAAATTAAAATGAAGGAGGAAGATATCCCTAAAACAGTATTCTGCACTCATGAAGGGAACAATGAATTCTTAGTGATACCCTTTGATTTGACAAATGGACCCTCAACCTTCCATGCTTTGATGAATACGTACTTAAGCCCTTCCTACTTAAACATGCTTTGGTTTTTTTTTTTCTTTCCTTTGATGACACCTGATATATAGTTCAAATGAGGGGGGACTTGAGAAACACTTGAAGATAGTCCGACTAATCTTGAGGGAAGCTAATTGGTGGTCACAAAGAAGAACTGTCGTTTTGGCCACAAGGAGTTGGAATACTTGTGGCACATTATCTCAACAGAAGGAGTTTCAGCAGTTCCAAAACAGCTGGAAGTGATGGCTGCTTGGTCAGTACCTAAGGAGATAAAAGGGCAAAAAATTAAAAATAATACAAATTAATTAAAAAATTAGGCAAATGGTGCAACTGGAAAACAATTTGGCAAAATGGTGCACTCAAACACGCCCAAATTGGGCGTGTTACCGTCCGTCGCTAATTCGGTCTCCAATTCGGTCGCTAACACATTTTACAGAATATTGGGATTTTTTAGATCCGTCTCTAATTTCGTCTCTAATTCGGTCTCTAATTCAATCGCTAACAATTTTTTACTTGGGTTTTTTTAAAAAATCTGTCTCTAATTCAGTCGCTAACACTTTTTTTACAGAATATTATATTTTTTAACTTTTTTGAACTGAAAACGTTTAAAAATTTACAGTATAATTTTGGTAAATAAATATACCAAAAAAATTAATTAATTTGGGCTCATTTTTTATTAACTTTGTCGTTCAAAATAATTACTGTATATAATTAAATATGCATATAATTTTTAATTCACCCATGACTGTTTAAGTTGATGTTTTTATTTTTACATCTTAATGTCTACAAAAAATTAGCCCAAATTAGGTATACGATATGTCTTTTAAACGGTCATAACGCAAATTAGGTGTACGATATATCCTTTAAACAGTTATAATTTTTGATAAAAATGTCCGATGGAGGCGTACGATATATCAAAACGCTCGAAATTCAGAGAAGTAATTAGACAAATTTATCACTAACATGCAATTCAATAATTGAATAAAAACAAATTAGAAAACAAGAAATTTTTTGGGTGTTCGAAGATTAAATCGCAATTTTGAGGCACTTAGAGGCCTCTTTTGGGAATTTTTTTCGGCCAAGTCCCCTTTGGACACTTGCCTAAGCCTTCTCCTCTCAATTTCGAGCGCGTAGCCACCAGTTTCGTCTCAATCGGACATCCCAGTCAAAAGTTACGACCTTCCGAAATTTGCGACCACACCGCACCTCGTCTGCATGGCTGCCACGTGTCATATGCTGGTGAAACACGCCCAAACCAGGCGTGTTTGAGTGCACCATTTTGCCAAATTGTTTCCGAGTTGCACCATTTGCCTAATTTTTTAATTAATTTGTATTATTTTTAATTTTTTGCCGAGATAAAAGGGTTGCAAGGATTCTGAGGTCTTAATAGAGATTACCGTAAGTTTGTTAGAGATTATGGCAAAATAGTAAAACCATTGACATTGCTATTGAAAAAGCATGAGTTCCAATGGAATGCGGAAGCTCAATCAGCTATTTTACAAGTTGAAGGAAATCATGACTCAGCTGCCTGTTATGGCAATCCTTGATTTCTCAAAGACATTTATTTTGGGGACTGACACATCTAGCGGAGGGTTGGGGACAGTGCTGATTCAAGAAGGTAGACTGATAGCTCTCCTAAGTCAAACTCTGTCTGAAGGAAAACAAACTTAAACCAATCTATGAGAGGTAGCTTATTGCAGTAGTAGCAGCTGTTTAAAACTGGAAACACTAACACTGCTTCTTAGGGAGGAATTTTAGAAACAGAGAAGAAAGAAGTGGAAACAAGGGTGGACGCCGGAAGGCTGGTACCAAGCTGGAGTTCTGCTTGGACTATCACTCGCTGATAGACAGGCAAATGTAGGCCATTAACAAGTTTTTAGAAACGTACCTAAGGTGACTCACTGGTGACAAACTGAAATAGTAGAAGAAATGGTTAGCTTGATCTGAGCTTTGGTTCAACGTTAACCGCTTCACTAAACTTACACCCTTCAAGGCACTATATGGAAGAGACCCTCTCTGTTTTTAAGGTGATGTAGCCAAGAACAATCATAGAAGAGTTGAGGGCTAATATGTTAACGGCCTAAGATCATTTGAAGATAGAAAAAATGAAAAAGAATGGGGCTCATTTCAGTTAAAATGTTGTCAAGATGTAAATAACATGTACTGAATGTAAACTATTCTTAATATAACAAGATTAAATCCCTTATATTGAGGGATATTAGTTAGAGAAAATTGGGGGACACTGATGAGAAGTGTAGTAGATGATTTGATTAGGAGTGATTAGTTTCCTTTTTGAAGGCACCTTACTAACATGTTATCCTCAAAGGTCTAGAGTAGAATAGAAACAACTACCAGTGAAACAACTAAAAATTGCAGCCAAGCCTCCATCCTCAGTCTCTCTTCATATCAGACATAGCAACTCCCTAGAAGCAATGGCAAGCAGAACACGAATAGAAGCCATAAACACAAACTCAGTCCCCTAAAGCATTTAAATGAGCAAAATCAATCATTCCATCTAATTGTTAATTAGGAAACAATTCCCCTTTTTATCTGTTACAAATTGACCTTGCCATTGACATATTGAATAAAGGCTGTCAGCCACAGTATGGGAAGCCGATCAAGCCCCCTAATCTTTTAACATCTATATCTGTCAACAAGAACTATATTTGCATAAACAAAATTAAGAACAAGGTTTGGGTGAGCCTGTGCCTTTGTCCATGCTATAAGTTAAAATAGAGCATTTACATGACACAACGATTCACTCAAACAGTCTAACTTCACACTTACCATCATCTCTATCTCACTTTATAGAAATCCACTGCAACAATTTTCTTGCTAGTACTACATTAAAAACCACAAATTATATTGCAAAATATTTCCTCTCAAATGTTCTCTAAACAACAACATAAATTTAAATATAAAATTCATTAGCAGGCAGGCTTGTGGAAGTGTTTTTAGAAGGAAATACCCCACCTCTGATCCGTCTCAATTCATCAATGTCCTGAACAATATATATCAATGCCTAATTTATTGTTAATTCTATCTCTTTTTCTGGAATTGACATCTTTTCATATGTCTTAACAAAGAAGAGAATAAAAATGTACCTTCTTCAAAGTAATACCACACGATACTGCAGCATCAATAATATAAAAAAAATTGATGCTCAATGGGAAGGTCCACAAGCTGATCAATAACTTGACATTTTCCTAGAGTTCAATTTTTTATATTCATTTCCAGATCCATAGTTATTGGGTCAATCTGCAAACATGTAAAGACTTGCATCTATATTATCACCACAGCAAAGTTATACCAAATTATGGCTGGGGAAGGGGGGGATAGCTGTTGGTATAAAGCAAAAAATATTGTATATCAATCTATATTAAACTAAGGCAGAACAATGGGAGCTGAAAAGAGAGGTTCGGTTACTCAGACAGTCAATGTTAATTATTTTTTGAAGGCCTTAATTTTATGGATTAGGATACTCGGATCTTATTTTATCATTCCAGATTCACAAATACGAAAACAGCCAACTCCTAGGTTTAATATTTTTTTTTTCTTGTTGAAAGACCTTTTTTAAAAAAAAAAAAATTAAAACGATGAAAAAGAATATCTCCAACTTTTTGTGAACTGATGTGGACAAAAAGTAGCGGTGTCACTCTCCTCACCCATAAATTCCATTCTATCACGTGAAGAAAAAAATGAACAAGGAACCACCGGTAGCCAGTTGCCACCAACCATCCGCACTCCCTCACAGATCTACCTGTGTCGTTTCCTCTATAAATAACCACATTACCTACCCGCCTTCCGCGCTTTGTGTATATCTCACCCATAAATTCCATTCTATGCGAAGAAAAAATTGAACAAGGGACAAGGGACCACCGGTAGCCACTAGCCAGTTGCCACCAACCAACCTCACTCACTCAGATCTCAGATCTACCTGTGTCTTTTCCTCTATAAATAAATAAATAACCACACTACCGCTCCTCACATTCCGCGCTTTGTGTATCTCCGTCTACCTTACCTCACCTCACAAGGTACGACTATTGCTCTAATTTCTTTCAAGTTTTCGTTTCCCCTTCCGTTCTTAATGCTAGGGTTCACAATTCTCATCCAGAACTTATAACTCTTTTCCTAATTCGGCTATTGAATGTCAACGGATACATACACAACTGTTGTTGTTGTTGTTGTATGAATAAGTTTGTTTTAGGATTGAGTGTTGGATCTAGCTGATCTACTTACTTACAGCTTTGGTTGGCTTGGCCTCAGGGATAAAGATAAAAAATGAAGATCATTGAGAAAATTCACGCAGCCTCGGCTGATCCCAACAGGGTGGTGTTCTCATTTGAGTTCTTCCCGCCCAAGACTGAGGATGGGGTGGACAATCTGTTTGAGAGGATGGACCGCATGGTGGCGCACAACCCCTCGTTTTGCGACATCACTTGGGGTGCTGGAGGGACAACGGCTGATCTGACATTGGAAATTGCCAACAAGATGCAGAACATTGTCTGTGTGGAGACCATGATGCACCTCACCTGCACCAACATGCCTGTTGAGAAGATTGACCATGCTCTCCACACCATCAAGTCCAATGGCCTCCAAAATGTGCTTGCACTTCGAGGTGATCCACCGCATGGTCAGGACAAATTCGTCCAGGTCGAAGGCGGCTTTGCCTGCGCACGCGACTTGGTACCGATTCCTTTCTCTTCCAATTTTCCTCATATATATATCATCAATTCATTCTATTTTTGCCTAGGTCAGCTGGGATCTGTATAGTACCATATCACCCTCACTCATGCTCTATTTTACCAATTCACCTCTGAGCAAGTCTATAATTTCTGGACTCCATTTATTTTGTGGAGATTGAGATAGAGGAATTTGGTGAATATATATTTGGTTTAATTACTCATTCGGTCACACATGCACTCTTAATTCCATTTTGTTTCATTTTTTGGAACCAAACTTTCAACAAGTAGACAACATTTTCCACTAAGTTATGGAACATTGTGCTGAATTCTTAGTGATGATAAAACTTTAAGTTTGGTTTCATAAAATTTGATACTAGCTGTTGATCTTGATCCTGTTAGGTGGGCCACTTGTCCTGGTCTTGAGTCCTGATTTTAGGAATGCTTATGTTTTTGTAGGTGCAACATATCAGAGCTAAATATGGTGACTACTTTGGCATTACAGTCGCTGGTTATCCAGGTTTCTTGCTTTTGTTATCCTTATTTTTAACTTCATTATCACTTTCTGTTGAGTGCTTTCTGCTTCTTTTTCCACCATCATTTTCTCTTATAATGGTCTTTCTCTTCAGAGGCACATCCGGATGTTATAGAAAGTGATGGGTTGGCTACACCAGAGGGTTATCAAAATGATCTTGCTTACTTGAAGAGCAAGGTCTTGTCGTCGAATTAGAATCCACCCATTTCATGTTTTTTTTTTATCATTTGTAGAACATAATTTGAGGGAATTCTTTTTTATCTGTGACTTGCATGCTTAAACAAGAAGGAAAAAGTATTAATGAGAAATGCTGCATTTTTTGATAAACATGGCTATCGTATTCTAAATGTAAATGAAAAGTAAACAGTGAGGAGTGGGCAATGGAAAAGGATTATTTTTCAAGGAATTTGTTGTTTATCTTTCTGCCTGTTTTTCAGGCCTCCTTTTCTGATTTTCTGTTCTTTTTATAGGTTGATGCTGGAGCAGATCTGATTGTCACTCAGTTATTTTATGATACGGATATATTCCTCAAATTTGTGAATGACTGTCGCCAAATTGGAATAACGTGTCCTATCGTTCCTGGAATTATGCCCATTAATAATTACAAGGGCTTTATCCGCATGACTGGGTTTTGCAAAACAAAGGTAAGAAAAAAAATTGTGTAGACCTAGTATTAAATATTCTAAATGTTTAATGATCTCGAGGACCTTGGGGGAGGGGGGTTCTCAAAGGAAGCATAAAAGGTCACTTGAATGTTAAATATAGATGTCTCTTTATACATGTATACTGGAAGAGAAAATAATTGTGCCCTTTGGAACTTGAGAATAATAAAAATTAGACTTCAGCAAGTGTATAGAAATCACATTGGTAGGTAAAAAATTACTTGCAATTAGATAGATAGTTAACTACTAGGGTATTTAACCCAACATGAATTGATGTCTGTTATGCATTCCGGTCATGCCTAAACTATCAATTATGAGGTTTAGGAAAATGCTGGAAGAGTGGAGGAGCTGTTCTCTAATCCCTATTTATAAGAGCAAGGGAGGCATACAAAATTGTGCAAATTATAGCTGGAATAAAGCTAATGAGTCATATATGAAGTTATGGGGAAGGTTAATTTACTGGAGATTATGAAGAGAATCACATTACTAAAAATCAAATTAGTTTTATGCTTGGGAGGTCAATCATGAAAGCAATATACTTGCTATGACATTTAATGGAACTGAATGTTAGGTGGTAAAAATCTGTCTAGAGAATAAAATTCGCGTAGTAGAGAGAAGAATGATGTGTGGATGAGTGAACATATTATATTTTTTAGTTATGTCATATGCGTTTACTTTTTAGTTTTTACCAATTTGTTATATTTGTCAAGTGTCATCGGCTCTAATACAATGTTTTATTTTCAATAACAATCTAGATACCAGCTGACATTATGGCTGCTTTAGAGCCTATCAAGGACAACGAAGAAGCTGTCAAGGCTTATGGAATTCACCTGGGAACTGAGATGTGCAAAAAGATTTTAGCTCATGGAATTAATACATTGCATCTTTATACACTAAATATGGAGAAATCAGCATTAGCAATACTAATGGTTGTCTCCTATTGCATGTGATGTTTATATTTTTAATGTTATTTTTGAAGGACTTCACTTAATTGGAAGTTGATATTAATGTTGTTGCTGGCAGAACCTTGGCCTAATTGAAGAGTCCAAAGTTTCTAGGTCCTTACCTTGGAGACGCCCTGCAAATGTTTTCCGTGTTAAAGAAGATGTCCGTCCAATCTTTTGGTATGTTACTTTGCAATTGGTATGTCTTGATCCAAAATATAAGAAGGAAGTTTCTGTCTGAATGATTTCTTACGTTCTTTATGCAACTATCATAGGGCAAATCGTCCAAAAAGCTACATATCAAGGACAATAGGATGGGATCAATACCCACACGGGCGTTGGGGTGATTCCTGTAATCCATCATATGGTGCATTATCTGATTATCAGGTGCACATGGTTACTTAGCGATTTTAATTTGTGTAATTGGTAAACAAGGCAGAAGAATGAAACACTACATTGAAGCTTTTAGAAATTGGTAAGTCTTGTAATTTTTCTGGTGCTATAATTTCTTTCTTGCAGTTCATGCGGCCACGTGCACGGGACAAGAAGCTTGTTGAAGAATGGGCAGTTCCCTTGAAAAGCATTGAAGATATATATGAGGTGGAGTTACTGTACTTGAAACATTGCTAGAGTATTCTTACTAACAGTTCAACATCATCTAATTTATGCCTTTTGTTACGTATCAGAGGTTTAGACTGTATTGCCTTGGAAAGTTGAGAAGCAATCCTTGGTCAGAACTAGATGGTCTTCAGCCAGAGACAAAGATCATAAATGAGCTGCTGGAGAAGATTAACACAAAGGGCTTCCTCACCATCAATAGCCAGCCAGCTGTCAATGGGGAAAAGTCAGATTCTCCTACTGTTGGTGGGTGTAAAAGAAGTTAATTTTTATCTATGTATGATATTTTCTGGATGTAGGTTTAGAGCATTCTAGTTTGTACTAGCTATAGATGGATGACTAACTTTCTGATACAAGTTAGATAGTTGAATATTTCTAAAGGTTTATTTTGGAATGAGGTAGAAGCAGGGGCTAGGTAGTAATAGGCTCATAGCAGGATGGAACCACAGACAGCCACAGTTACTTGTCTTGAACAATGGTGGTCAAGTGTATGACATGATATAGGAGGCTTTCCCTCTTCTGTCCTGATCCTGACTTGTGCATATTGTTAAGATGTCCCACATTGGTTTGGAATAGGATCAGAATACCCGTTACAACAAGACTCTGGTAATCATCTGCTTTTTAACTCTGTTAGGCTACCTGCAGTGCAGATGTCCAGTTCTGGGCTTGAGGTGTCTGTTAAGATGTCTAGCTTAGAATACGTCCAAAGTATTCCCTATAAGACTTGCACAATCTTCTTCCTTTGAGCTAACCTTTAGGGTTGAGTTAGGCTTGGTCCATTTCTAATACCTATCTTAATAATGGTGAATATTCGTTCCCTTCCCAAAATCTAGATTTTGATAATTTTTACTATTTCCATCATTTACTGACTACTCGTTTTAAAGAGGTTACTTACAGTTAGGTTGATTACCCTTTGACATGGTCTTCCAGTAGGGTATCTTTGGTTTGAATATTTTCACCAATGAAAAGTAGGCACGTTAACCTTAGCACTGGCTGTCTGATTTGTGCCTTGTCTTTAATTACCTGAATATTGAAGCATGTGACTGGATTAAATAAGGAATTCTATAGAAGCAAATCTAAATTCAAAGCATTGAAACCAACCTTTTTAATTTTGTTATTTTTCTCTATAGTTCCCTTTTTTTAATTTCCTACCAATTTCTTTTTTCATGTTTCTTGTTGGTTTGTGCATGCTGGTTTGCTAAATCTAATGTTGTTCTAATGGATAACATGTTAGTAAGGTGCCACAATTCGGCATACAGCCACAAGTGGGCAATTTTAGTTCTGTTTTATTTCTAATTTCTTTTTTGTTGGTAAAAATTACATTATGTCAAATGTGATACATATCCTTTTGAACCTATACAGATCACTGATCTGGTGTCTTACAGATCAATTCAAATTGTTGATTGCCTAAACTACTTTTAAGCTGAATAGGAAAAATATTATTCTTAAGTTCTGAACTTCAGGTGGCCGGATGATGGGAAGGATTTTTTTATTTTTTTTTTAAATTTATTTTTGGACCAGTATTGAGTGAGATGTGTGGCTGTACCACTTTATATTAGCTATATTTTCTTGTAAAACGAATAATGAAGATTGAAAAGTACTCAAAAGAGTGCAATTTATGACTGAGGGTATTCATATCCTGTCCATATCGGTTGGTGGATATGAGATACACTAAATCATTTGTTTTTGTTTGAAATTTGGCCTAGGCTGGGGTGGACCAGGTGGGTATGTTTACCAGAAGGCATATGTAGAGTTCTTCTGCTCTAAGGAAAAGCTGGATGCACTTGTCGATAAATGCAAGGATCGAACATCTTTAACTTATATGGCTGTGAATAAAGACGGGAGCTGGAAATCTAATGTGGGTCAAACTGATGTTAATGCTGTGACATGGGGTGTCTTCCCAGCTAAGGAGATAATTCAACCAACCATTGTAGATCCTGTCAGCTTCAATGTATGGAAGGATGAGGCATTTGAAATTTGGTCAAGAGGATGGGCAAGCTTGTACCCTGAGGGTGATGCATCCAGGAAATTGGTTGAAGAGGTTGGTTTGTAAATCTATGGTCCTGTAAAACCTTGCTCACTGCCTTTTAAAAGGAAATGCTGTGTATTTGATGGCAACGCATTATTTTTGTTTTTCAGCTAGATGCTAGAGTTTTGATAATTCTTTCCATTTGTGTCACAGGTTGGGGGCAACTACTTCTTGGTGAGTTTGGTCGACAATGATTACATCAATGGTGATCTTTTCACCGTCTTTGCAGATTTCTGACATGAGATTATTATTTATTAGTTCTTTAGTTATGTCACTTCTGTTGGTTGTCATGTTCGTTTCCTTTCTTTTGTTTTCTTCTCAGTATGATGATTCATATTACACGTGGTTCTAAGTTGAAGTGCCAAATTATTTTTCTGGGCTATGTCCCAAACGTCTTTATTTTTTCATTCTTCTGAGTCGCATGAGTAACCTGTACGTTGACTCAAGGACTAGTTACACCTTCCTTTGAATTCGATGTTTCTTAATATATATATATATATATATATATATATATATATTACACACACGAGTGAACTGTGAAAGTAGAATATCGAAGTCTTGTGCCTTATATTTTGCTTTTATTTATTTTTCACCAGTTTCTTTTTCTCTGAGAACCTTGTCATCATTGACATTTGAGAAAAAAATCATGTATATTGCAATCTATCACACACACACACACACTGGGGAATTTGGTGGCCAGAGTAGCCCTGTACCCAATGATCATCTCCACAGACAACATCCTTCCATGATTCCAAATATGATTTATTCATTGGCTCAGATAATGCTTCACTTTACTTTCAGTGTACTAAGGAAAGATATCGATGATTCATTGAATAAGTAATGTCTACTTTAATGGAAAGAGTATCAACTAGATCAACTACCCGCTTTATTTAATTATTCATCATTGTCGTTATTATAGTAGTAATAGTTTCATTATAATTATTATTATTGTTACTGCAATAATTACAATGACTTTGAATGAATATATTGGTACTGTTAACGAACTAACTAATTGGTTTAATAAACTTACCAAAAAAATAATGTAGAGGAAGCACTGAATTTGCAATTTACTAAAAAAATGATTATTCATCATTGTCTGGGATTTTGTATTAAAACACCAAAGTGGTTAGAGTTTACTTGCTTGGTGTCTTGAATTCTTTCTAGCTACCATCCACAGTTTTCCAAGAGCAACCAATTCTCCATTATGCTTTTTTCTGACTTCCACAGTCACAGAAAAAGTCATCCTTCTTTCTTATAACCTTTGCATCCACTTCAACCAACCTCTTCCTATTGTTAAAAAGTAAATTAGACATGCCAAAAAAACAAACTAAATTTTGGTACAAAGAATGAATGCATTTGATGAATGAAACAATTGGACTCAAGGCTATAAATTTATTCACAAATACCAAAGATATTACATGAAAAGAAGACTACCTGAACCATTGCCGTTGAGTAGTATGAGATACTTAAATCAAGTGACTTGGTAACATGAGGTAACAGAGTAGGAGGCAAAACTTGCAATGATGTCGACTAATGTTGCTATGACACTGACATGCCAATTTCCATTTTCATCCTATAGACATAAAAGCATGAATCTTCATGAAAGGGAAAGATAAATGCTTCTAGTAAGAGGAGAAACAGATTATTACCAACAAGCCAATGTGTATGATCAAGTCAAAAAGGACGAAACCTTTGTGCACCTTTACTAGCCGGATACCCTTTGTGGTGGAAGTCTCTTGACCATAAGTCCCATCTGACAGGCCTTTTATCCATTTCCGGATCACTTCAAGAGAGGGATCTTCCATCTCTTTCTCAACCAGGCCCACAAACCAGAGAGAAACAGAATCTTTCCGAGTTTCACTTCACCACTCTTTCTTCAGGGTGTGTTAGATGAGTGACAAAGTCAAACCTTGTTTTATGACAAAGTCACAATACTTTATTCATTCTGGTTTTACCTTTTAACATATAACAACTTTATTTTACTAGACCACTAGAAGCATCCTAAGGACATATAATTATAGATGGAGAAACCAGTTTTACTATCAAAAACTGGTTTTTCGAAGGCATAACTGGTCTTATAAAATGTTTTTTCTCCAAAATCAGTTCTAAATATTAGTTTTAAAAGAAGAAAAGGGGGAAATTATGCCAAGCATTGATTTCTTTCATATATAAAACCAGTTTAACAAATTATTTCTGTAAGAACAGGTTAAAAAATGCATCTGCTTATCTAGTAGAAAACCAGTTCTTCAACACGACTCTGTTTTTCAACATATCAGTGATTAACCATTGGCCATTACACTCCAGTTTAAAAGCTAATACCTTCAACCAATAAAATAAGGTCTATCCATAACACCACCCCAGTTGAGGAACAACCTCAACCACACTACGAACCAAAGAAGAAACAATCAAACCAGATCATTTGCAGTTACACAGATAAAATCTATACTCATACATACTTCGGATTTCTTAACATCGATAGCAGAGATGAATAAGAAAATAATGACAGCCAAGTATGGTTAAAAGATAATTGCAAAAAGTCCACACCTTAGTGACAGAGGGAATTGAAGCTGGGAGGTTATTGTTCTCCAAGTTACTGACAAAACAGAGATTAATAAACATATATATGTTGTTGATTTTTGTAGAACCAAACCACATACCCCATTGCCCAGTGATGGGCCTCTCAAAGCTTATGGCAAGGTCTACACTCGCAAGGCCCAAAAAGGAAGAGCTGTAGACAAAAGTAATTCTGTCACGGGAAGGGACATGTGGGAAGCGATGAATGGTGAGGGTCATTTTGGAGAAAGGGAGAGGAAAGATGAAGGGGATATTTAGTTAGTTAGGAGTGTCGGGAGAGGGGGGGAGGAAAAAAAGGGAGAAAAAAGGGTAGTGGCAGGGAAAAAAGGGAAAATACTCTGTAGCTGTCAAAGTGGTAGTGGGTGGTCACTTCTTTTCTGTTTTGTGTCATTTACTTCTGTCATTGACACAGGTTGTAGCCACGATGGTGGTATAACCTTGTCTTCCATAATAAAAGTTGAGGTTATTCAGAATAGCTTTTTGTTCTTGTTATATATATTGGATTGGGTGTTCTCTGGAAATTCTGGTGCCATCACCCAGAAACTCCACACTATGCACAAATAAGGAAGAGAGATATTTTACGCAGTCATATCCTTGCATATGTAAAGAGACTGTTTCCAGATTCGAACCCATGACCAACACGTCATTAAAACACTTTACTGCTATGTCAGGACTCTCTCTCACTTGTAGAACCAAAAAGAAGACAAATTATATTTCAGATTTCAGAAGCAATAGAAAAACAATATTAATTGTAGATTTGATGAAGACATTTATCAAATAGAAAAAAGAATGCACAAATGAACAAAAGATCCTTTGAACAAGTAACCAGACCAGCAATCAACAAGAAGCGAAAATGGTCCAAGTGGTTTGTGGGACACTGCCAGATTTAGTGGAGAGAATTGTTTGTGTAAAATAAGATACAATAGGATGGAATCGTGGAACATGTTACCATTTTTTTACTAATTCTTCTCTAGGCTGACTTTGTGATATTGAACCGGACATTTGATCGTTCACCAAATACCAATTTTCTGATTTAGTTTTCAGAACAATAGTTAACACGTTTTTACCATTTAATATTATTATTTTGTTCCGTTTTTCTTAAAATTAGAAGGAATAAGATGAAATGAAATAAAAAGAAAATCTAAACTTCTATAAAACAATGTGAAGTCGAGGATTTTCATAAATGTTAAGCACATCGTAAAATATTACAAATGCCATTACAAAGTTGTAGAAGGGATAAACAGAAGACATTCAAGTCCATTATCAACAGAACTAAATTTAGAAAAGCAAAAGATAATACATAGAAATGAAAAATATGGGAAACTAAAAATACATAGTTAACTGCCTCATTACATTTGCACGCTGTTTTTCATTTTCAGTGGTCGAAAACATCATGAAAAATAATCCTAAACTGAACTCAGTAACAAAATTACAGCACACTTGAGCCATGTAATTGCTATCCAACGAGCCAAGTTCTTTATCTCAGGTTCCTGCTACCAACGATAATATCCAGATGTATCCCTTGAACCGTTAATCTCCATCATGCAGGATACAGTATAGAAGCAACAAGCAAACTGGTTGTAATTCGAACCCAACCACCAGTCATCGCAACAGTTGGAAAATAATATTATGAAATGTATTTCTCTTGCTGCTCTTGAAGTAACCTGGCTGATGATTTGGCATCCAAATATAGCTTACAAACTTCCTCAAGATCCGCCTATAAATTTCACAATTCCAACTCATTGACTTGAGGAAAAGCACATAGTAACAAGTGCTGAATATCAATTGGTCGAATTTCATAATTACCTTGCAGATATTGTCTCGGCCATTCATTTTTTGCAACAATGCTGGCAGGTGATAACAGCTGAACTGCATGCCTGTTAAGCAACAAGTGTAAGTAAGTTAAGAAAGAAAAGCATAGGAAAACAGCCAATCAAGAATCCAAACCTTAAAGATGTTCGTTGTCCAATCTCCCCAAGGAAAGCTAAACTTTCTTCATCCACAACCAGTTACTCTACTTGAGCACGGATAGCTAGAATCTGTCCCAAATTAAGAAGCATGTATGTTTGTATATCTAAAGTCCAAACACATAACACCTAACATTTTGAAATCTATTTGAAAGAAAGATGAAGACCATACTACCTGTATCATTTCAGCAGGAACATAGGTTTGCGTTCGAATGTGATAAGGGTGCAAGGTGGGGTGAAACTTATCACAGGGGGTTTAGATAGTAATGTTAGTTACTAAGGCAGTTAGTATAACCAAGATTAAATTAGTTATAACTAACAGAAAAGAGAGATTATAAATAGCAGAGAGGAAGTGAGGATGAGTCTCGGTTAGAAAGTATCAGGAGGTTGTGATGCCTCGAAGAATCACATTGTAACTACAGAGCTGTTTTCCATCTTTTCAATAAAAGTCATTTCTTCATTTTGCAATCTGGACCAGTTCCTATTAGAACGATCACCAACCGATCCAACAGGTCAACAGGTATGCCGTGAGGACTGGTCATATCAGTCCCTCTGTATAAAAAGCAGGCAATAATGCTCAAATTTAAGCATGGTAAAATAATGAAAATGGGAGCATATCGATCCAACAACTAATCAATATGACCATTGACTTAAAGTTTACATTGATGTATGTCAAATTGTCAATAAAGTATGAACTATAAACCTTAAATATGAACAAGGGACCACAACCAGAGAGACTTACTTTTCAATTTTTACTAATGATAAGCATTGAAGTCTTATATGACCAAGAGTTAAACTCAACATCAAGAAGATAGTTAGGAAAAGTAATTAAAATATTAGAACCATGTTGATGCATTCAATGATAATAGTACAGCAAAAATGACCGGCTACCAATCACCATATTGCATTCATTTGATTTATCCAAAGTTACCATTCATTTGGTGCCGTAAATCCCTCTTCTCACCAATAATGTGTGAATCTGTCTCAATTTGCTTTGTTCTCTAATAGAACTTTTGGTTTTAGACTTTTAGTCATGTGAATGGGAGCTTGTTTGTTACCCCACACAAGTTTATAGGAAAAGTGTTTTGCAAACCAAGCTCATCATGCTTGTTATATATATATTTTTTATTCAGTTCATTTGTTTATTAATTAATAGAATGTCACCTTGGTTATTTCCTTCACAAAATCAAAATAAAAAGAAGCAGAAAATAGAGTGAAAACAAGCTGACATTTTTGTGGTATTATTATTTATTATGAAATCAAACCAAAAACCCCCTAGGTTTACAGGTAGATTGAGCTGTAGCACAATATTCTAATTCTGCACTTGAATGTGACTCACTGTTGTAATATCCGATTGTGATTCCGTGTTTGTACCTCACGTTCTGTACTTCTATTCTGAATCATGGGTCACACGACCTTCAATAGAGCACATTGCATACGTCAAAGCAGAGCAAAGGCAAAACAGAAAGCTTGGTGGATGATATAGGGCCAGAAAGAATATGGAATCTAGGATGGTATGAGGATATTGATTCCATACAGAGAGTGAATGATAATGTGCTATGTCATAATTTCATAGTACGAGAGTGGATGTGAGTGCTAATGTTTGAATGGCTCGTAAATTTTTTGAAATAGATATTATTAATCAAATTTCATATTTTAATAGACGTGTGATATTTATATATGAAAATGTTGAGGATTCTCAATGATAGTGGGTTCAACTAGTAGGATAAAATAATGTCAAAGCTTCAACTCGAAGGTTTTGGGTTCAGATTCTATTCGCATTATTTAATTAGTATGTCATCTGTAAATATCACAATTTACCTTTGGGTGGAAAATTTCTCTTCTTCCCGAACTTGTAAATTACCAAAAAATAGCAAATTATGTTAAAAATATTTTTAAAATATAATATTATTTGAAGTTAACCAAAATTCAATCTAGAATCCTAAATTACAATAATGACAGACAAAACACAACATGATTCAACCTATAATGACGGGACCCGCATGCCCACATGTACTCGGTGACACAATGAAAAGTGAAAAATATGATAAATGTCCAAATGAATTGTATGAACCTATTTTACTAGTTCAGCAAGCTAATGTCCTTGAGTCACATATGGGTGCACAATGCAGCGGTATGGACAGATTGGTGAATTAGATACTGGGAAGCAGTCAACCAATTGAGTTTAGGGTTTAGGGTATAATACCACATACACAATGTGTACAGTGGAAATCATACAAGTGTTGAGATTCTGATAGGCCAGAGTGTAGTAAGTTAGGATAGTTGATTAGTTAGAATAGCTGGGTGGTCAAAGTTGAAGAGGCAGGAAATTAGCTTAAATGGGAGAAGAGGGTAGAAGAATGGGGATTTTGTTTTATTATCATTTGGGAAACTGAGCCTTAGCTCTGCTGCAGAAAGGGAAAATCCTTTGTGAAGGGAAACCCTTGGAAGGAGAATCTCTAATTGTTTCTTTGCTATTCAATAAATACTGCCAAAGCATATTTGTTCCCTTTCATTCTCTGTTTTTCTTGTTTATCTCCCCAAAAATTCAACCTGTTTGTGGGTTCCTAACAAATACCCTTTTAGCATTATGCTACTTGACTACTAACTTTAACTGCATTTATAGGTTGCTCGTAACTAACAAAGTTTATTTGTTTAGATTGATTCATTGAAGGCCAATCTAGCTGAAAAGGAATCATGTCATAGCAATAATCATACTAAGGAAGACTTACATTCTGGTAATTACTGGTTTCTTGTCCTAGCAGGTTGAGATGTTTTCTATGTTCATCTTGACTTTTAATTTATAACACAAAGCAAATAAGGATGTTGACATGCATGTGGCACTATGACATTACAAAAGTCTTCTAAAATGTTACCTCCTTACAAGATGCTCCAAAGAGTTATACTCCATGTATCAAGTACACCAAACTTCAATTTAAGGTATGGAAACAGATAAGAACTTTGATTCTGTCATCTATGTACAGCCCTTAAATGTTTTATTTAGATTTGCATAATATTTAACAGATAAAAGATGGGTCATTTTATTTCCATAGTAAATATAAATCAGTGGTTAAGGTTAAGAACATGGTGATTCTATGATATAGCTTATTTATAGAGCTTGTTTTTTCACAAGCTATTGGGCAGTTTGTTATAAATTAAAAGAAAAAGTGATTCTGATGTAAAATAATTAAGCAATTATTTTTTAGAGATTTAAAAAAACAGATAATTTATGTCTGTTTACAATCATAAGAATCACATTTTTTTAAAAAAATAAGCAATTGATTTTATTGGAAGCTATTCAAAATAACATTTGATTTTCATCAGATTTTGGATTCTTTTCAGTTTCTAAATATTTTGAAAAGCCGGAACAAGTTCATGAAAAACTTCTAAAAGTTTTTATATTATTTTAAAGAAGTGATTCTTTTATGGAAAAAAATGGTAACAAACAAACCCATTATCATTAGTTTATGAGGAAAGTAGTAAAAAAACTTTTGAGGTTTTTGCTTTTTCTCTCCTAAAAAATGTTTCTTTAAAACAAGAAAAAAAAATGGGCCCTATCTATCCTATTGCTCATATGACTAAATTGTATTTATGCCAGGTTGATACATTCTTTGCTATTGGATCCCCTTTTGGTGTATTTCTTGCGCTTCGTAATATCCGAATTGACATTGGTAAGCAAGTCTTTTATATGGTATTACATAATTTATTTCTAATCTTGATTTATCTATTTGAAGAGGCTCCTTTTATAAAATTGCTTGTTGAAAATCAGAATATAATATTCTGATTCATTAATATTAGTGATTTATAAACACATAATCTTTGATTTAGAGAAAACAAAATGTCTTCTATTTATGTGTAATTAACCTACACAGATTATAGACATGCGTATGTTGTGTACTCTCATACATGGTTTCCAGTCCATTATCCCTCTGTTTTCTCCTATTTTAACATTGTTCATTGTATCTTTAAGTTGAATTCTATCAGACAAAATATGTACTTATAATAAGTAGAATTTAAGGTTGACTAGAAACTGGAAATAAAACATGGCAAGAGAGGCAACTAGTTGGTAGTTGAATTCAATTTTGTTTTTTTTTTTTTTTATTCATTTTTAATCCTTGTAAGTTTGTATCTTTTGTATTTTAGTCCCTTAAGGAGTGTTTTCCTAATAGGATCTCCTTTATTTTGACTTTCCTTTTTAAAAAAATTAATTTAGTTCATTTTTTTGTTTGCATGTTTGATTGGGATATAAAAAATTAAGTGAAGTTGTTTAATTATAATAGAATTATGTGTCTTTAGATTTGTACTTATTTTTTTTATATTTTACTCTTGTAGTTAATTGCATAATTTTAACGTTTTAAATATATCACAATTGATTAAATAAAATATTTTATTTATTATTTTGATATTATTGTAATTATAAAAGATTTAATAATTTAATAAAATAAAATATATATTTATGATAGTTGTTTATATAATTATGTCAAAGTTTTATATATAATTTTTTGTTGGAAAGTAATTCAAATTGAAAAAAAAAGGAGAAAAAAATCATAGAATGATAAAAAAAATTGTTTGATTTAATTAAACTAAAAAAATAGTAGTATATACTCCTATGTCTTTTATTAAATAAATTCTGAAACTAAATACATTAAATAAATAAATTAATT